>CM043703.1:44008226-44265726 GCA_023935145.1 Bretschneidera sinensis
TTTATTTCCTTCATACTCCTTCATGAAGTCCCAAATTTCATTTGCTGTCTTCAGTGTCATGATTCTTATGAAAATTGAAGATGAAACAGCTGCAAATAAACTAGCTTTTGCCTTTGATTTCCTTTGCCTCATCTCTTTGTGATTTTTTATTTGAGCCATAGTTGGATTGTCGGGCAAGGAAGGAACTTCATACTTAATTTCAACCGCTTCCCATTGATCATTAGCATCAAGATAGGCTTCTATTCAGACAGCCCACACTTGATAATTCGTTCCATCAAACACCGGAGGCGCTATTGCATTCGATGAAGCTCCTGAACTCATCTTGCGTTGGCTGTAGGCTTTTGTGTTTTGGATAGGGAAGATGGTGAGTGTTTAAGGTAAGTGGTTAGACTCACTTAACCTCACAAGTCTCTCAAGAACTTATGGCTCTGATACCAATTTGTTGGTTTTTTGATAGAAATGAAGTGCAAGAGCTTGAAAAAACAAACTTGATTTTTTTCACTATATTTTTTAGAATACAATTTCAACCTATATATAGGTTGTTAAAGGAAAAAACAATCCTTAAAACAAGGATGAAAACATGGCCTAAAGTAAACATGGCCTAATAAAACAAGTATGAAAACATGGCCTAATTAAACAAGTATGAAAACATGACCTAATAAAACAAGCATGAAAACATGGCTTAATAAAACAAGTATGAAAATATAATCTCTATGTCTCCTATCACTAACAAAATAGAAGAGTAAATCAAGCATGTGTTTTATTAAGCCTCAACAACTCAAACATCAGCAACTCCTGGAGCATCATTCAACACCACTCCATTCAATTTTATCTGTTAAAGAAAGTCGATTCTTCCTATTTTTATTAGACACGATACTTCTGTGCAACTCCTAAAGGACAACCAACGAATACAATGGATCATATGTAGCATGCACTGGTCACATGAGAATCATCTGGCAAAGAAATCTCTTTCTAAGATAAAATTTCTGCAATTAAAGTATGTAAATAAAGGTAATTGGGGAGGAGAATGTTCTTTACAGCACCCAAATGAAAAATTACATAAATCTTGAAGAATGAAAAGCCTTTTACCATATTGCTAAGCAATTTCTGTGAAAGCATGAATCAATAAACTGAGGGCAGCTTTGAACTAAGCAATATGATAACAGTAGTTAACATTCACCATCATCCTTGGCGATGTCCAAGAAAACCAATCAACCCAAACTAGACTTTGTCACCTCATACGCCAAGAAGCAAGCTGCATTGGCAGGAACACTTCGGCTCATCGCAGGGCCAAATCCTTTGTACAATCCTTTAACGCCCTCTGAGGCCAGGATCTTTCTAAAAGCATCAATGGAACCAGAAAATTTGGGATTTTTAAAATCATCTACCTGAATTACACTCTTGACAACATCAGTTGGGTAAACAGATACCCAGAAGGACGCTCCAGCCAAGCCTCCAGCCACAATCAAAGAGCCTCTTCCCAACCGAGAAGTGTCTTGGCCTCCAGCAAGGAACTGCTTCAGTGCTTCATAAACACCAAACATAGCAGCATTTCCAGGAACCTCACGTGCCATAGTGGGAACCAAACCCTTGAAGAGACCCCTTACGCCACCTGATCTGAGAACATGCCTGGCAACATCCATTGGTCCTCCATACTTCACTGCCACAGCTGCCGAGTCAGAGCTTGCCATTGCACTTTGGGCTTGCAGCCTGTTTTCACCATGAAACCCAATCACTTTGAAGGTTTTACGAAGTTTCTCCATCTAACTAAGATGAAAATATAAGATTTATATATTATTTCCATAAAAAAAGAGTAAAAGCTTTGAATCTGAAAATAAATCAAGATTTTGTAATAACTCTTCATTTCGTCAGTGGAATATATGAGAGGAAGATGATTGAATTTTATAGGAGTATTAAACAAAAGAAATCGGATTTTTCCTTACCTTCCCTCGTACTTCTTCAGATCATAAAGGCCAAAGATAAGCTGGCAACAGCTCATGGACAACTTGCACAAGGTGAAAGGCGGAAATGCTAAAAACTTCTGAGGTTTATAATACATACGTGTAAAATTCTTGAGCTGTACATGGTACAGTTATGCAATGTAGGCTGATAGAGTGAAAAAATTACTCACCTGCATTTGATCAATTCAGTGGGGCAAGCTAAAAAGGAAACAGCAAGTCCAGCCCCAGCCCCACAAATGACTTGTTGGTTAACTGTCAGGGGCACACCAGGTTCAGACCTCAACAATGCCTCCATTTGCCCTCTCACAGTAAAGAGGACTGCATTGAAGGCTGCCACAGTCGCAAGTGGAGCCCCCATACCTTTGTATAAACCCCTTGGGCCTTCAGCAGCAATAGTTTGCCTGACTGCATCCATTGCACCAGCATACTTGGGAGGTTGGCCAGGGAGTGGAGCAGGCTGGCTCTGCAGCTTGACCTTGATGGTATCGAAGGGGTGTCCACAAATCAATTGCGCAGCGCCCCCAACAGTCCCAGCTGTAAGGTCCTTGGCTACATCTGCCATCTGCAAAAATATAAATGGAAAACTGAATCGAAATATTGAAGATAACCATAATTTATTTCGAGAAGAACAGGTTGTAAAGTCAATGATAACAAGGGCACAAGCAGAAACAGGCCATCTCCAATCTGAGCTTTAGCTTTGGAGCAACTGATGATAGAAATAATTTTTAAATGAACATTATCATTTAAAGATCATACTTAACTATCAGCTACTTAGTTACAGTATACCTAAACAAAGGAGTAATACTTCTCAAAACATTTGGCTTTGAGGGGTGAGGTAAAGATTCTAACAGCAGCAAACAAGCAAGTCCGCGCTGAACCTCAAATGGAAACTACTTGAAATTAATGGCAGAAATCAAGACTATATGTTAACATATATTTATAAGAAAAATTTAGTCATCAACTAATTCTTTCGTACCTTGTTTTAGGGTCCATGATAGCACCAACTGGCAACTAGGTTACCATACTTGTTAAAAAAAATGGATCAGTTACCATAGGTTCCATTTTTTATGTCTACTAAAGTTCGTATAAGCCCCTATGGCATGACCTCTAATGTTCAAATCAATATTTCACTGCAATGTTGAAGCATCGTGTCGAGAGGTAGCAATTGAAGCATATTAAAAATTGAAAGAAAGAAGAAAAACCCAGTAATTCATTGACATCCTTTAAAGAACAATAGATACAATTCCTTTTCTTAGCAAATATAGAGCATGATTTGAAGCCAGTCAATGAATATCCTTTTGACAAGACGAAGAACCAAATCTAATTCATCTAAACCTTGTACCAACATTGACTTGGTAGAGAACACTCCTAAGTTTGCAATCTTCAGAACCTTCAAGTTTTAAGCAAAACGAAAGAAAAAACTGAAAGATGAAAATGTTGCTTGGGGAACAGCTCAGTTAAGCTCTCCGGTAAACACGAGGTCATTCGCCAACTTAAACAAACTAAAATCAAGGTTGAGTTGTAAGATTGAAAAGTAAACATGCCTAGCTTAAGAAGTGACCACCTCAATTCACTTTTAACTCACAATAGTAAAAGTTATGAACGCACAACGTACCATCTAGCATCATATAAGTTCAAACTTACAGTCTTCTGCTACAAGAGCAATTATTGCCTTTTTAAGATCCTCTTTCAGCTCTGTGCTTCAGCAAACTCACAAGATGCAAACATTCGAATCTATATGCATAAAGATACTTATACACTTAATATGCAAGTATCAATTGTACTGGTTAAAGCTTGATCGTTATAATATATTTTCGTGAACATGTTAATGATATAAATGAACATCTGCTTTCTTTATAACTGCTGGAATATGTTCATTTGCATTAATATGGGCATTGTGTACAAATGTTATGCAATGTGCAGACTTCACACTCGATTATGTATTTGAAACACAGCACAAACATCAGCAGTTATGTGTTAATGTAAGAAAAAAGAGAGTTAAAAAGGGTAATGGAACAAAGATGCTACATAGATTAGAAGTATTTATATAATTAACAGATGCCAAATTTGAAATATAATTCTCTATTTTATAATTCGAATATATACAAGTGAAACACACAGATACAAAACAAACACAAGCCAACAAAATCAATGAATCCAATTACATTTCCACATACAATCGTCTCACTTCACAACACAAACAGAAGCCAGAATGCCAGATATACACTCGCACAATTAAAACGCTATGCTCTGCAACCAAAGGAAACAAATGAAAGAAACAAAAGTCTAATTCTGATATTACCAAAGAAAAAAAAAGTCAACAAACAACAACAGATTGAATTGCCATTTGCCTCACAAATACTCCAAATTAAATGACCAAACAACTGTAGCCAGAATAGAGCAGTATTTGTAATCCGGATATACTAATAAGCGTATATTACTTCCCAGAAACCAATGACTATAAATTTTCACATTAAAAAAAAAAGAAAAAAAGGAAAGGACACTTACCGGAGCCGATATTCACCAGCACCCAAAAGTACAGCGGAAAGAAAAACTCGAAAATGAATCGAATCCAAGAAAGTTCGGCTCACTTAGATGATTAAATCTGAGAACATAAAAAGAGGGTTAGATACAGAATAGTCTCATTTATATTCAGAAATGATAAATCAGATGAAAGAAAGTTCGGCTCACTTAGATGATTAAATCTGAGAACATAAAAGAGGATTATATCCAGAATAGTCTCATTTATATTCACAAATGATAAATCAGATGAAAGAGAGGAATAGTCTCATTTTATATTCACAAATGATAAATCAGATGAAAGAGAGTAATTGGTTACCAGAATATGACTGAAAATTTTCTATCGAACCAAGTCTTTCTTTTTTTCCTGAATTTTTTGTTTGTAGAAGAAAAAGGTATGATAAAAGAAAGAAGTTGATGGCTGGTGAGGCCTGAGCGATGGGTTTTTGGAGGCGTTATATATATATATATATATATATATATAAAGAAACAGAGAATCTGAATTGAATCTTGTAAAAGACTTAGAGCCACAAGAGAGTGGTTGGGTACTTGGGTTAGGACAAAATTCTGGTGGAGCGTGGAGTTCACACTTTACACACCAAATTTTGTAGTGCTCAATTAAGGAGAGAGATGTGGTTTTGGTGGTGTTTTTGGTATTCTCTTTAGATGTGGATAGACTTTGGTGACGGCAATTCGGGTAGGGATCGTAATTTGGGTTCGTATTTATATTGCGTTGAAATTAGGTATAACATTAAATGGATCAGTATGAATACGATATATTTATTAAACGGGTAATATGATATGATATACTTAACTCGTTTAATAAACGGGTCGTGTTAGATACGATAATACAACAACTGGACACGACACGATTAACATATTAGACACGACAACCCGACCTGACACGACTAACATGTTAGACACGATAACTCGACATGATTAACCAGACACGACCTGTTTATTACATAAACAAATATAAGTTATATTATATAACCATCTATCTAATCAATCATAATTCAAGTTTCAACATATTCATGATCCAAATACACATAAAAAAAGTCTAATTAATAACATAAATATTATCTTATCAAATATTATCTATATTGGGAGAGAGAAGAGACTATGTAGACTTTGTGATGCGTCGTTAGTGAGTGAGTCTGTGAATGAGTGTTTTGTGTTTGTGATATGGTGAAAATAGGAATTAGGGTTTATTTTACACACTAAGAATTTTTTTTAATGTAATAGACAAATTTTTTAAATAAGTCATAAACAGGTCATGGGTCATAATCGTGTCAATACGACTAATCAGACCCATGAATTTAATCGTGTCATAATCGTGTCATTTCGGGTTAGTGGGTCAACCCGCGACACGATATGATTTTTCTGTGTCATAATCGTGTCGACACGACCCCGATTATATTCAACACTAACATATTTTATTTCATATCGTGTTGTATCGTCGGGTTCACGTGTCGTGTCCAAAATTGTAACCCCAAGTAAACTAAGGAATATTGACTGTAAATGAGCAAAGCCCACCTTTGAATCTCTTTTGTGCTCTTCACCAAATTTTAGGTGGTGTTTTATGAACTGAGGATTGATTTTGCTGTATATAAACTCTTGTAACAAAATTTACTTGTATTACATGTTTTATTTTTAGGAGGTTTGGGATTGAAATTTAAATCCAATCAAGTAAAATCTCGATTTAAGTGACATTGATTTACAGTCCCAAACGGCACCGATATGAACAGTAAAGAGAGAGATGCTCAGAAATTTTGGGGATCACTGGTTTTCAATTCTTACTGACGAGGCCGCGCACTACCAGTGTGAGTTGTCTGTGAGTCTGTATGTTTGCGAATTTTGAAAGAAAATGAAAGTGTAGACTTGAAAGGAAAGAAAATGAAAGAATACATGTATAATTTATTAAGTTCCACCGTGATGCTTCGCATGAAATTTTGTAATCAGATAATAAAATTTCGTAATTTATATATTAAATTTCGTAATTGAGATTTTAATTTTCGTAACTAGATAATTTTGGTATAATCTTAAAATAAATTAGATAGAGTCCATCAAATCACAAAATTGTTTCCAAATAATTTTATCTCTTTAAAATTCGAATTACATGGAAAATTTTTCTCCAAGAATCTCTTTCTCTCTCTAAATTTATATGTATGACTTTCTAAA
This sequence comes from Bretschneidera sinensis, assembly GCA_023935145.1. Classification (NCBI taxonomy): domain Eukaryota; kingdom Viridiplantae; phylum Streptophyta; class Magnoliopsida; order Brassicales; family Akaniaceae; genus Bretschneidera; species Bretschneidera sinensis. The sequence goes on from CM043703.1 coordinate 44,014,889, forward strand.
TCGAAATGTATACAACAAAATTCACAATCGATTGTCAATTGACAATCAATTATATGTATATTTGCCAATCGGGATGTTATTTAAACCGAAAAGTATTCACTGTTTGCCAATTCGCATTCAAGTGATTTCAATTAAAAGAGTTAAATTTAAATTAAAAAATTTCATATCTTACGAAATTTGATATTATTTTTTGTTACGAAAAGTAATGTGTACGTTACGGAATATAAGATCAACATTACGAAAATTGATAGTATTTTTTTCTAAAAAAAAAGATATCTAAGTTACAAAATATGAATGTTAAGTTACGAAAAATATTTAGGTTACAAAAAAATAAGGTATAAGTCACGAAATATGAATGCCTAGTTACAAAATTTGATAGTACCTTTCATGTACGAAAAAATAACACCTGAATTATGTAAAATAAGGCACGAGTTACAAAATATAAAAGTTTGGTTATTTTTTGTTATGAAAAAATTATATCTAATTTAAAAAATATGTAAGTTAGATTACGAAAAATATTTAAGTTACAAAAAATAAAGCACAAGTAACGAAATATGAAGGTTTAGTTGCAAAATTTGAGAGTATTTTTTTTTTGTTATGAAAAATAATATTTAATTTTTTTTATAGAAGATATCTAAGTTACCAAATATGAAATTTAAGTTATGAAAAATATATAGGTTACAAAAAATAAGTCACAGGTTACGAAATATGAATGCCTAGTTACGAAATTTGGTAGTACTTTTTAGGTTATGAAAAATAATACCTAAATTAAAAAATATGAAAGTTAAGTTACGAAAAATATTTAGTTATGAAAAATAACATATGGATTATGAAATATGAAGGTTTGGTTATGAAATTTGATAGTATTTTTTGTTACAAAAAAATGATACCTAATTTATGATACATTAAGTTACAAAAAATATTTAGTTTACAAAAAATAAGGAACAAGTAGTGAAATATGAAAGATTAGCTACGAAATTCTATAGTATTCTTTTTGTTATAAAAAATTATACATAAGTTACGAAATATGAAAGTTAAATTACGAAAAATATTTAGCTTACAAAAATTAAGGTGTGAGTTACAAAATATGAAGTACGGTTATGAAATTTGATAGTATTTTTTAGGTTATGAAAATGATATCTAAGTTACGAAATATGAAGACTAAGTCACTAAAAATATTTAGGTTACAAAAAATAAGACACGTGTTACAAAATACGAAGGTTTGATTACGAAATTTGATATAGAATTTTTTTTTTTTTTTGTTATGAAACAAATATTTAGATTATGAAAATTAAGTCATGAGTTACTTAAATAATCTTTTGTGGATTGCTTAAATAATCTAATTGTTTGATTCTGATTTTTTTTATAATATTTTAAATGAGAAAAATCTAAGTTTAATCAGAACAATCTTTATATAGAGTAGAGAATTATTTGTCTAAAATATTTAAACTATGAACTTAATATATTAAGCAAATTTATGGATTGCCATTCTTTTTTTACTAAGTGTTTATGCATGATTTAGGGTCCAGGGTTTTAGTTTAATTTGTGTATATTAAAATGGATCTATGGCCCACTAAGAAAGAATGTTCCAGTTTTTCCAATGGGCTGATAATAACTTTGCAATCTCCTTCCAACATAATGTGCTTGAAGCCCAATGACTTGGCCCACTTAGGGAGAATACTCCAGTTTAATTAATATTTTCTCATATTATATTTACAAAACTAATTTAATTAATATAGATATATATTATTTTTATAAAAATATACTATTAAAAATTTAATTAATTTATTTTTATATTTTCTAATATTATATTCATATACGAGATTTTCCTATAATATGATATATCATGATGAAACTTTTTTTTTTGTTTTTTAGTGTTTGCTTTAAACAATCCCCATGTGAGGAAACTAAATTGTAGGAATGATTTTGTTTCAATGAACCAAAATACTCCGTATATATTATATACAGAGAGAGAAATGAATTTCAAATCTAATTGTTTCGATGAAATACACTTGTTTGTTAAAGGCTATATATAGAGAAATGAATTGTAAATATAATTGTTTAAATAAATAAAATATATTTTAAGCTTAATTCAAAACAATCTTTATATAGAATAATGAATTATTTATCTAAAAAATTTAATATATGAATTTCGTATATTAAGCAAATTTGTGTTATGACATTTTTATTTTTGAGTATTTAAGGTTTAAGGTTTGTGTATATTAAACTAGGTCAGTGGCCCATCGAAGAAGAATGTTCTAGTAAGCCAATGGGTTGATAACAACTCGGCAATCTCCCTTCAACATAATGCGCTTGAAGCCAAATGACTTTGCCCATTTCAAAGTAAAATTTATTTGCTTCTATCGCAATTTTCTTACTGATTGGTAAATATTAACTATTTTTTGTCAATGGATTATTTGCCTATTGACAAACAGTGAATATATCAATAAAATTACTTGTCAATTGGTAGAAAATATGCAATCGCTCAAACACTGCATTCTTCATGTATACTAAAATTTAGACCTTCATAATAAATCACAATAAAATGCTAAGTGCCTTATGTCTATAACTGGAGATTATCAAACTGAACAATCATTGAAAAGAGAAATTACATATAAAACGAGTTTCTGGTTAAAAGAAAGACTAAAAAAAATTGAAAAAATTATCTCAACCAAACACAAAGTAATCTTGAAATGCACTCTCCCACATTAAAAAAATAAAATAATAATAATAAAATGTTAAATTATCATATCTTAATAAATCAAATACTTATGTATGCAAAAAAAAAAAAAAATTCATTTACCTCTCAAAGTACTTGTTGACCCTATATTAATTTTGATGATGAAAAACCATAATTATTGAGCTAACCATCTCTTGTCTAAATTAGCTCTATGTCACAAGGTGTAAGGCACGCACGGAAAATGGAAGGCACACACACGAAAATCCATAAGGTCTTGAAGATCATTAAAAGAAGAAGTTAAAAAAGTTGAAAGATATTTGAAGATCATTTCTTAGTTAGGTATCTTTGTTCTTCCTTTTCTCAACTCTTAGCTCTAGTATGGCTCAAAATGTTTTCTCTAAAATGTCTTACTTAAAAACTATTTTAATGATTTAAATAAACAATCTATAAGTCTTTAAGTGAAATTGAAAATTTGGGTTGCCACAGTCGACTGGATTGGTACTACAGTTGACTGTAGGTTCAAGCATTTCTAGCTCTCACTTTCACCGCTAAAGAGCAGTTGATTGTAGAAAGAATCAGAGACTTTTCACAATCGACTGATTTCTTGATTCTTGCGTCTCTGATTCAAAGATTCAAAAATTCAAAGTCACAGTCGACTTGGTAAAATTCATAGTTGATTGTACTATGGTAAATAACAACTAATTTTCAAAAATTAAGGCGCAGGTAAAAGCATTTAATGCACCAAACGGTCATTTATTGTCTCTAACGGCTAGTAAGAGTTAGAACTATAAATACTTATCATCAATGAGCATTTAAAACTAACTAAATCAATCTTGAAAATCCTAGAGCTCATTAATTGCTTCATTGAGTTTTCAAGATCTGATATTGAGCCATTCTTATGCCAAGAGCTTGTGAGAGAGAAAAATTTGAGTTGTAATCATTTATTGTGATCTCTCTTTTATTATACCAAAAAAAAAATCTTCCATTTTCTAAGTTGTAAAAGAGTTGGTGTAACTCCTAGAAAGATTTTTTTTGAGTGTTTAGGTATTAAACACTTGGTGAGATATTTATTATGAAAGAAATTTTTGTTGTAAGGGTTTGGAAAATACCTTGAAGTTGTTTGTAAGTGTTCTTTGCTTGGATTAATGAAAGGAAGTCTCAAGATGATCTCACAAGGACGAACCATTATAAATCAAGTTTGTAAGCTCTTCTTCCATAGTCTCTTTAATTTTTAGCAAGTTCATATTTATTGTTTAGTGCTTACTTGCTTTAAATTTTGATATCTTTCTTGATTGGCGTTTAATTTTTCAATTAATCGATTTTTTTTTTAAACTCAATTCACCCATCTCTTGGGTTGCCTTAATTAATAATTGGTATCAAAGCTAAGTTTTCTTGTTTAGGATTATAATCCTAGAGTAGATCCTATGACAATCAATGTAGGAAATATGCTTAGTGAAGGTTATTCATTGACTAGGCCTTCTTTGTTCATGAGAACAAATCATAGTTATTAGAAAAATAGAATGAATATCTTTCTATAAGTTCAAGATTTTGAGTTATGGGAAATCATTATTGATGGTCTTAGAATTTCTATGAAAAAGGTGAAAGTTGAAGTTGAGATTCCTAAAATTAGACAAGAATTTAATGATGATGATAAGAAAAAAGTTTCTCTTAATAGTAAAAGTACAAACATGCTTCATTGTGCTTTAGATATAAATGAATACAATAAAATTCCGACGTGTGAATCAACTAAAGAAATTTGGGATAAACTTCAAGTAACATATGAAGGTACTAATCAAGTTAAGAAGTCTAAAATCAATAAATTAGTGTCCAACTACGAGGCTTTCAAAATGTTATCAACTGAGTCCATATCCGAAATGCATTATTGTTTTAATAATAATATCAATGATGTGAAACTTCTTGGTAAATCTTATGATAGTTATGAGTTGGTGAAAAAAATTCTTAGGTATTTGCCTAAAGCATGGGAATCCAAGATGACCATCATTGAGGAAACAAATGACCTTGATGATCTTGAGATTGATACTCTTTTTGTGTCATTGTTGACTCATGAGATGAATGCCACAAACAAAGAATATGATGATGAGACCAAGAGGGAGAAGACCATTGCTCTCAAGACTACCACTATCAAACAAGTGAAAGATGATGATGAAAACATTGAAGAAGATAGGGACACTGCTCTCATTACCAAGAGATTTCAAAAGTACTTGAGGCTTACGAAGAATTCAAGCAAAAATCCTTATGCTATATGTTGGAAATCACCCTCAAGATGCCTAGGTGGTGATCTTCCAAACACCCAAGTCTTGAATGACTTGTAATAACACCAAAACAAAACAGGAATCAAACTAATCAAAGAAATAACACAAGCAATTGTTATTGAGGTTCGGCAATGTGCCTACGTCCCCGTGAGCTCCTCCGAGCTCTCTGCACTAAATCAATGAGTTCTTACAATTACAGCAACACCTCTTCAAGAAACCTCTAGTTCTTAAAGAACGAAAGAACATAAAAGAAAGTGATAAGGACTTGAGTTACCCTGGAATTTTCTCCCAAGAAAATTCCACTTACAAGGTCCTTGAATCCCCAATCTATACTACTCTCTCTCTAAACAACCAGCCTCTCTTGAATGAGTCTATCCTGTTTTTAGTGTCTTTGCACTCTCACACACCATGTGTTCTATTTCACACACATTCACATGTCATTCCCATCACACCTCTCTTGTTGAGATGATTGTCACACTTGTTGAGATTAAAGCTAGGTGACATTTTATATAGTGCACCACTTCTTGAACCTTCTTGAAGACAATCTCAACCCTTAGATCTTGAAGACCAATCAATCATAGCCCTCCAACAATCCTAAGTGATCCTGTGTGTTTTGTTCATGTCCCACGCACCATTCAAAAAGCTGAAAAAACCAAGCATCAGTGTGCCTGGCGCCGCAGCCCAAAGCAGGGCACACAAGCTCCAGATTGACAACCATTCTGGGTGCCGCAGCGTGGGGAGGTTGAGCTGTGGCGCACACCTCCTCTAGGTCTTCTCCTTGCTAGTGGCAGTGGCACACACCTCCTGGGCCGCAGTGCACAGCTTGACCTGATGCTAATCATGCTGAAACCTTTAACCAGTTTAATCCTTGGACAAATATCAACAATCTCTACTTTTGTCTAAGCGATTAAACCCGAACCTTTGTGCAGAGAACTCAAGATCAAACTCAACTTGAGTCACCATTCATCTGACTCCAATCTTAAGAAGTCTAAGGCAATGATTGAACTTACTTAGAGGTAGAACTTTGATGCCTAAATCTGCAGGATTTTCTTCCGTTGCGACTTTGTCCACATGAATGCATTCTTTTGTAACATTTTCCTAAATGAAATGATACCGAACATCCATATGCTTAGTCCTTTCATGGAACACCGGGTTCCTACACAAGTGCCACGTACTTTGGCTATTCGAAGACACCACCACCTACTCTTTTAGAACCTTCAACTCTTCCAACAACCCTTTGCACTACATAGCCTTTTTTATGGCTTCCGTAGCCGCTATGTACTCAGCCTCGGTTGTTGAGAGTGCTACCACCGGCTGCAACTGAGCCTTCAAGTACCTCAGCAACCACTTCATCCCAAGCCAAAGCTCCTTTATGGGATTACTCACAAATCTGCTGAGAACACCTATTGCTTGAGATATGTCGGGTCTAGTGCTTATCATCATGAATATGACTGATCCAACCGCACTAGAGTAAGGGACCATTTCCATTTTCTTCTTCTTCTTTTCCATTCCAGGACATTGTTCACTGGAGAACTTGAAATTACCAGCAAGGGGAATTTTCACTGGTTTACCATTTTCCATAGAAAACTTGTACAACACCTTTTCTATATAGGAAGATTGAGAAACCTTCAACCCGTTTCTCTCCCTTTCCCGAATTCTTCTCATCCCATGGATCTTTTGTGTAAGGCCAAGATCCTCCATTTTGAACTCTTCACTGAGTTGAGATGTCAACCTTTGTATCCTCTCCCTGCTGTTCCGAATCAACATCATATCATCGACATAGACGAGGTTAATCACCACTTCATCCACCTTGTGTCTAGGTGAGAAGGTTTCTGTGAAATCTATACCTCCTCTTTGCATGAACTCCTTCGCCACCAGCCTAGCCTTATTCCAGACTTTATCCCCTGGAGGGTTCCCTTCTTTGATCTTGTAAGTCCACTTACAATCCATAACTCTCTGTTTTCCTGGAATGTGCACCAATTCTCAAGGTAGTTCTCATGCAACAAAAGATGGACTTAGTGATTGGAGAAGATGACGCTTTTCCAGCAAGTATCACAAAGGTCCAACGGAATGAGATAAAGAAGATGGCATACAGCACCATCTTTCTGCATATGTCGGACAGTGTGATAAGGGAGTGCAGAGACTCAGAAGATCCAGCAGTCATTTGGAAGAAATTAGATGAGTTGTTTCTTACCAAGACTCTCCCTAATAAAATGTATCTTCTAAAATGAATCTTTTCTTTGGATCCTGATAAAGAGTTGCAAGATAATCTTGATGCCAAGATGAGGGAAGCATCAAGTGGTGATCTTCCAAACACCTAAGTCTAGAATGACTTGTAATGAACTAGAATCAAACAGTAATCAAAGAAAGAACACAAGCAATTGTTATCGAGGTTCGACAATGTGCCTACGTCCTTGTGAGCTCCTCCGAGCTCTCTGCACTAAATCAATGGAGTTCTTACAATTACAGCAACAGCTCTTCAAGTTCTTGAAGAACGAAAGAAGAGAAAAAGAAAGTGATAAGGACTAGTGTTTCCTTGGAATTTTCCCCAAGAAAATTCCCTTACAAAGCCCTTAATCTTCCGCTTCCCAAGGGCAAAGTCTCCCTTTCCATCAAACTTCTCAACGATGAAGTTTGAACCCATCTTGCGGAGAAAATCCCAGATTTATTCAGCACCCACAATTGCTTTCCAACTTCTTCTAAATCTCAAGAACACGATCAAAGATGGATCTCAATACCATTCTTGAATCACCCTCAAGAACACGATCAAAGATTGATCTCTACTCCGTTTTTGAACCTCAATAACATGATCATATCTTGATCTCTACTCCGTTCTTGAATCACCCAAGAAGTTAACCTTTGATTCTTGGAGTCTTGCTCCGATACCCGCTGTTCTTGGACCACAGCTCTGATACCACTGTTGTGGTATCTCCTCTAGCTCTGATACCACTGCTGGAAATTACCCTCAAGATGCCCAGGTGGTGATCTTCAAAACACCCAAGTTTTGAATGAATTGTAATAACACCGAAACAAAATAGGAATCAAACCAATCAAAGAAAGAACACAAGCAATTGTTATCGAGGTTCGGCAATGTGCCTACGTCTCCGTGAGCTCCTCCGAGCTCTCTGCACTAAATCAATGAGTTCTTATAATTACAACAACACCTCTTCAAGAAACCTCTAGTTCTTGAAGAATGAAAGAAGAGAAAAGAAAGTGATAAGGACTTGAGTTACTTTGGAATTTTCTCCCAAAAATATTCCACTTACAAGGCCCTTGAATCCCCAATCTATACTACTCTCTCTCTAAACAACTAGTCTATCTTGAATGAGTCTCTCCTGTGTTTAGTGTCCTTGCACTCTCACACACCATGTGTTCTATTTCACACACATTCACATGTTATTCCCATCACACCTCTCTTGTTGAGATGATTGTCACACTTGTTGAGATTGAAGCTAGGTGACCCTTTATATAGTGCACCATTTCTTGAACCTATCTTGAAGACAATCTCAACTCTTAGATCTTAAAGACCCATCAATCATAACCCTCTAACAATCCTAAGTGATCCTGTTGTTAAGCGTTTATTTACTTAAAAAATTAGGCAAATAATCGTTCTAGTTTTATTTGCAAGTGCACAAGGTCTGTGGTAGCATAGTGTGTAAGTGCGAGATCATTTCCACAGGGATTGGTGAATTTCTATCTAGAACTAATTTCTTTAAGTTAAAAGAGAAATAATAGTTGATAGTGAGTGAATAAAAATAATGAGAAACATAGGGCTATGATATCCACCACTAATTATACTTTCCTACTTACTTAGGTTTTAATGCTCTAGCCTTATCATGAATATCTAATGGTTGCCAACCTAAGGGCTTAGCCCACACCGTAGGCTATTGATCTCCCTACGCAACGAGTTAGGCATGGTGTATACTCTAACTCTTTTCTCTCTTTAAGGGATTCAACATGGGTGTATACTGAGTTGTTCCTTAAGAAAGCATGAGTGCTGTGAAAATTGGCAACCACACGGGACCTAGGGCTTGGTCTGCTCCCGGTTTTCCATGTTGATTAACCTGAGAATCCGATGTGGATATCCCTTATTACTAATGTCGAACCTAGGACTTGGTCATCCAAATTGATTCAACTAACCTATCCATACCACATGCATACATTGATCAGACACATACATATGAGGAATGTAAATATAAACAGGTATTAATCAAGTTAAATACTCTAACAAGGCTATAGCAAAGATAGTCAATGAATAAATGTGTGCTAAAGCATAACTAGGGCTTCAATCAAGCCCTATAGGAGTTTAGTTACACATGCTAAGTAAAGTAAACGTGCTAAACATAAAAACAGAAAACTAAAACCGAAGAAACTCGGGAGACGAGTAGTCAATTCTTCTCCTAAGCTCTCTACTTTGAGTCTAGAACCAAACGTGTGTGTTATGTGTTTTTACAGGGCTATTTATAGGGCCTTCATGGAGTCAAAAGACATCCCTCTGGAGTAATTGCACTCGAGTGTATGCGGGATGCGCTCGATCGCATATGTGCGCTCGAGCCTACTTCAAGTGCGCTCGTATGCTTGTGCACTCGATCTCAAGGGGGGTGCACTCGAGTGCACCTTGCTGGAGGGCAGAACTTCACTTTTTGCTTCTAAAAGCTCCATTTTGTTATCTTTTTGTCCAAGACCTATGAAAAACACACAAAACACAAAAGTGAAGTATAATCTACTAAAATAGATAAGTAAAGAGTCTAACAAGTGTAAATTAAGGGGCTTAAATATGACTATTTAAGCACTTATCACCTGCGCGTTTTGTTAATGTCCTACGCACCATTCAAAAAGCTGGAAAAACCAAGCATCAGTGTGCCTGGCGCCGCGGCCCAGAGCAAGGCACACAAGCTCCAGATTGATAACCATTCTGGGCGCCATGGCGTGGGGCAGGCTAAGCAGCGGTGCACACCTCTTCCAGGTCTTCTCTTTGCTGGTGGCCACGGCGCACACCTCCTGGGCTGCAGCGCACAGCTTGACCTGATGCTGATCATGCTGAACCCTTCAACTGGTTTAATCCTTGGACAAATACCAACACTAGAGATTATTCCATAAAAAATATCAAATCATATGCTTTAAATGCAAAAACCCCAGACATATCAAGGCAGATTGCCCTCTAGTAAAGAAACCCTTTAAAAACTTCATGAAGAAAGCAATTGTGAAAGTACTTGAGGCTTATGAAGAATTCAAGCAAAAATCCTTACGCTAGAGATAATTCTATAAAGAAATATCAAATCATATACTTTGAATACAAAAACCTCGGCCATATCAAGGCAGGTTACTCTCTAGGAAAGAAGCGCCTCACAAACTTCAAGAAGAAAGAAATGGTAGCTACTTGGAGTGATGATGAGGAGGAAGAGTTTGATGATGATAATAGATAGCAAGATATTACCAACTTTTTCTTGATGGCAATTGATGATGAACATGAGTAACCAATTATTTAGATATTGATGTTGACAATGAAATTGCGCATGAATATTTACTTAAAGTATTCAATGAATTGCATGATGAGCTTAAGAAAAATGGTGTTAAGAATGTTACTTTCAAGAAAAAAAGGTTTTATGTTTCTAAAGAAATGGATGACTTGAAAGAACAAAATGAGAAACTTTATTTGGAAGTTGGTAACTCAATGTAAAATGATTTGAAAAATAAAAATGATATTTTAAAGAAGAAATGGATTGAGCTAGAAAACATTATCTCTAGTCTTGTTAAAGGTAATGAAAAACTAGATGAAGTGTTCACTTGCCAAAGAATGAGTAGAGAAAAATCTGGATTGGGATACTCTCCTATAAATAAAAAAAAATCCAATGGAACCATTTTTGTGAAAGCAACAAATTTAAATGAGGCTTCTAGCTCCCATCCTCTTAGCAAACCTCATAATGAACCATCTAAGAATGCTAGGAAATCTCATGACATCCCTAGAAATGCTAAGAATGTTCCTAATGTCAATGTTTCTCATAAAAATGCATATTCTAAAAATTCACATGCTCGATTTGCTCATTCTAGAAATGCTAATGCTAGTTACGCATATACTAAAAATGCTTATTCACATTCAAGAAATGCAAACTCTAGATATGTAAATAATTTCCATGCTCATCATTGTCATTCTAGAAGTAGCAAGTATACTTATAATGATTATGGGTATAATGTTAGAAATGTACACTCTAGAAATGCTAGATATGATGAATTCTCTCGTTCTAGTAATGACAGATATGCTTATCCAAAAATTTCTAGAAACAACTATGGTTATTATTCAAGAAATGTGCATCATGCTTATCAATATAGATAAAGATCAAAGATTGTTGTAAAGAAATTATGGGTTTCAAAAAGATTCATATTTTCAAGTACTAACCCCAAAGGACCCAAGCAATTTTGGGTACCCAAGAGTTGCATTGTGAAATCCTTTATGGTGCAGGTATATCTACAATCAAGAGAGGAAGGTGATGATTGGTACCTTAATAATAGATGCTCAAAGCATATGACCGATGATAAAGAAATCTATGTGGATTTAACTCCAAAAGATGGGGGACATGTCACCATTGGAGATGATACCAAGATGAAAATCATTGGCCATGGTAAAGTGGGTAAAGATTCCTCAACCATTGATTATGTTTTATTTGTTCAAGGATTAAAGCATAATTTACTTAGCATAAATCGATTATGTGATAAAAGTAAAGTAATTTTTTAGTCAACTCATTGTCTTATAATATATATCAAGAGTAACAATATCAAATTTGTTGGCTAAAGATATAAAAATGTTTATGTTGTAGACCTTAAGTGTTTACCTTCGGAAAATGAAAAATATTTTTTTTTTCTGGTTTTAGTGAAAGCTTATGGTTGTGGCATAGAAGGCTTGGTTATGTTAATATGGATTTATTTCTAATGCTTCCAAGAAAAAATTTGGTAGTTGGTCTTCCTAAAATTAAGTTTGAAAATGATAAAATTTGTTATGTTTGTCAAATGGAAAAAAAAAATAGAATTTATTTTAAATCCAAAATTGTTGTTTCAACTTCTAAACCATTACAACTTTTGTATGTGGATTTATTTTGACCAATTAGAACTATTAGTCTTGGTGATTATCAATATGTTATTGTTATTGTGGTGATTATTCTAATTATACTTTTATTATCTTCATTTCTTATAAGGATGAAGCTTATCAAGATTTTGTAAACATTTTAAAAATTCTAAAAATGAAAAAGTTATTGCAATTACTAATATAAGAAGTAAGCATGGAAAAAAAAAATTGAAAATCAAAAGTTTGTAAAATATTGTGATGATCATGGAACTGATCATAATTTTTCAGATCCTAGTACTTCTCAACAAAATGATGTTGTTGAAAGGAAAAATAGAGCTTTAGAAGAAATTTGTAGAACTTCTCTTTGTGAAAATAGTTTGCTAAAATACTTTTGGGCGGAAACCGTTAACATCACTTGTTATGTTTTAAATATAGTTTTGATTAGGCCTATACTTAAGAAAATTCATATGAATTATGGAATAGTAGAAAGCCAAACATTTCATTTTTTCTTGCTTTCGGGTGCAAATGCTTCATCTTGAATAAACAAAGATAATTTAGGTAAATTTGATTCTAAGATGGATAAAGGTATTTTCTTGGGTTATTTAACATCTAGTAAGGCTTATAGAGTCTTTAATAAAAGAACTCTAGTGGTTGAAAAATCCATGCATATTGTATTTGATGAGATTAATCCCCTTTGTTCAAGAAGAATTTCAAGTGATGATGATGTGGGTATTATGTAGAGAGTGGACAATTCCACTACCATTGTTGATCCTAAGGAAAAAGAACTTCAAGTTGCTCAAGAAGAAGGTATATCAAAAGTTGATCAACCTTCCACTAGTCAATAAGGAGAGAAGATTGATGATCTTCCTAAGAATTGGAGGTATATGAACTAACACCCAATCAAACAATTGGTGATCCTTCACAACCAGTAAGGATTCGTTCATCTATTAGAAATATTTGTAATTACATTGTTTTTCTATCACAAATTGAACCTAAGTCAATTGAGGAGGCCGAACAAGATGCAAATTTGCTTCTTTCTATGCAAGAGGAATTAAATCAATTTGAGCGAAACAAAGTTTGGACCTTGATTATTATTGGAACTAAATAGGTATTCAGGAACAAAATGGATAAATCTAAAATAGTAAATAGGAATAAAGCTAGACTTATAGCTAAAGGGTATAATGAAGAAAAAGGTATTAATTTTGATTAAACTTTTGCTCCGATAGCTAGACTTGAAGTTATTAGAATGTTTCATGCAGTTGCATGTTTTAAAGGCTTTAAATTATTTTAAATGGATGTGAAAAATGTTTTTCTAAATAGCTTTATTGAATAAGAAGTTTATGCTGAACAATCTCATAGTTTTGAAGATCTAAAACATTTAAATCATGTCTATAAGCTTTCTAAAGGTCTTTATGGGTTAAATTAAGCTTCTAGAGCATGGTATGAAAAATTAAAATTTTTTTTACTTCATAAGCAATGTTTGGCAAAATCACTTCAAGGCAAAAATTACCATAATGGTTTAAGTACCAAACATCGCCATAATGGTTTTTCAAGAGGTTAAATTGATACCACTCTTTTCACAAAATCTCACAAGCATGATATTCTCTTAATGAAAAAATATATATGGATGATATTACATTTGGTGTTACTAATGAGAAAATATGTGAAAAATTTCTAAGTGTATGCAAGGTGAATTTGAAATGAGTTTGATGGGATAGCTCAACCATTTTTTTTGGAGTTAAAATAAAGCAAACAAGGGAATACATCTTTATCAACCAATCTAAGTACACAACTTAACCAATAATTTTGAGTTGGAAGATGCAATGCCATATGGAACTCCTACGAGTACATTAACTAAGCTTGACAAGGATTAGAAAGGTAACAATGTTGATATTAAGAAATATAGAAGCATGATAGGTGCATTATTATATTTAACCGCTAATATATCGGATATTATGTTTAGTGTTTACATGTGTGCACACTTTCAATCTTGTCCAAAAGAATCTCATTTGATTTACAGTAAAAGAACTTTAAGATATTTGATAAGCACTAAAAATTAGGTTTTTCGTATCCTAAAGAGTCTTCTTTTGATTTGATTAGGTACTCGGATGCGAATTTTACTAGATATAAGCCTGATAGAAAAACATTAGTGGTACTTATCAATTTCCTGTTTGTATGTTAACATCATGTTTAAAAAAAAAATAAAATCCAGTCGCACTTTTAACAGTCGAAGCGAAATATGTTGTTGTCGGCAGTTGTTATTCCCAAATTTTATGGATTAAACAACAATTTGAAGATTTTGACATGCGTTTTGATCATGTACCCATTATGTGTGATAATAAAAGTACAATTAATCTTACAAAGAACACAATTCAACATTCACAAACTAAACATATTGAGATTAGACGTCATTTTATTAATTATCATGCTAAAAAAATGAGACATTAAGCTTAAATTTGTAAGTACCAATAAGCAATTAGCTTATATCTTTACTAAAGCTCTAAATGAAGATAGATTTTGTATGATTATAATGGAATTAGGAATGCGAAATAGTTTTTCGTTGATTACTACCATGATAACACGTATTGCCATTGAGAGAATGAAGATCGTTTCTCAATTTAATGTTCTCTCACTTAAAAATAGCATATAGAAATTTTAATTTGCAAAAGAAAGCTTAAATTTGAGTTTAGTCTGCTTTATAGTTGACTAATCAGAATCCATAGTTGACTCTGAAAAATTTCTGCCAAAATTCATTTTGGACATAAAATTTTCGTAGTCCACTGTGGCTTTGATACCTAATACTTATTCAAAATTTGAACTACATTAGTCGATTGTCTCTCACATACAGTCAACTAGAAGCGCAATAATATAAATCCTAACACGTCGAAATTTATCATTTTTAACTTTACTTTTCTAGTTCTCTCAGACCCTAACTTGCACATCCACTTTCTATCTTCAAAATCTCACCGAAACTTCTCAAATTTCTCTCAAATCCTCACATACGCACTCTTTTAAATCCCTTCTCTTCTGTTTTCTTCCATTTTCTCTTAATATTAACCATCAAAATGGGGAAAAAATCTAAGTATCAAGAAACTAAGGCTAGGGGAGAAGCATCTAGCAAACAACCTATTGAGGGTGATGCTAGAGAAAAAAGAAATAAGGTGTGGCTGGAGAATCAAACAAGAAGGCGAAGTTGGACTTTGATGCTTCAAGCTTTCGCGATTTGGATACCAAAGCAAGGTATGAACAACTTATTGGTTATAAGAAAATACTCAAGGGTATATTTGTGGGTTTCATTAAGACTAGTTACCCTCCTAGTTGAGCAAACATAGTATGTACCAGTCTAACAAGATTACTAATCGTCCAGTTAGTATCCTATAACAAGGAACATTTAAGAGAGTTTTTCGAGAAGACTAAGTCTCAAAATTATGATCTCAACATAATCCTATCTCCATTGCTTACTATATGGACTTAATTGTAACAACGCAAATTAAAAAAATATTAAAGATAAATAAACTTGCCATAAATTATGATAACAATTTGAATAAGATTGTTTGAGAAATAATATCCTTATACATCAAATTTTATTGGCTTGTAAGGCATACTATAAACAATTATATTCATTCTATTGTGTGGTGCAAGAACCAAGACAATCTTGTTCCAGTTCAAGGTGGTATGCCTTTACACTTTACAACAACTGGATCATGGACCCTTAAGTTTTACAACATTACAAAGTATTTTTCGTAAAAAAAATACTTTTTTTTTTTATAAATGGATTACATGAAAATCATTTTTTGAATTTTAATTTCAAGATTTACCTTTCTAAGAACACTATGATCATATTTACAATCTAGGTTTGTTGCAATTTGCTTCTCCATTTTACTTAAAAGACTGGATATGCTCCTAACATCCTTGAAGGTTGACATTGATCAAGATGAAATATAACACAGATGGTTGCACACTAAACTCACCTCACTATATCTCATCATTTGAGCTAAATCATTTGAAATTTCACTATCTACCATTAATTTAACATCTACTTTGGCATCTTTAGTCCACTTTTTCATTATAAAACCCGAAGATCCATTGTTTAAGTGGTTGTTACACCAACATTGTGCAACACACGTGCTTGGGCTTTATCAGCACTAGACATTGACCATTGTGAATGATAAAAATGCACTTGATTTGAAGGGACCAACCCATGGTTATGCTTAATAAAAAAACACCTTGTCTTTTCATTTTCCCAAGAACTTGTCAAATTTAATGGAAAATCCTACAAGATATTTTGTTCTTGTTATGGCTCTAATCACTTTTTCGGTCCAATCGATTCATCTACTTCTTTTCTCGGACCACTTCTTGAAACATAATCATATACGATAAATGAGTTCCCCTGATTTCTTAACTCTCTTCAAGTCAAACTTACGAATACTTAAGCCAATAATCCTTCCATATGTGTTATAAATGCTCTTAGCGTATTCAGTTAAATCAAACTGCATTCCCATGATGTCAATTGCAGTGAGCCTTTTATAACCAAAATCATCATCACCAGAATAATCATAAGATAATTCACACGAAACTTCATTTTATTCTAGTATAATTCCGTGCAACATTATTTTAACCTTTTGATCCATTTAATGAAATTAATCCTAAAAAAAAGATTTGCAAACCACAACTTTGATGAGATATGACTTGATCGTCTTATTTTTTTCCAATCGGCAAACAATTGATATATTGAATGCCAATTGGCATGAGAATGACAATAGGGGTGATACTCGTTTTACTATTTGCCAATCGACAAATGGTTGATATATCAATTGTCAATTGGCATATGAATGACAATGTTGATAGTGGAGATTCAAGTCGTCATACTGTTTGCTAATTGGTAAATGGTTAATTTATTGATTGTCAATTAACATATGAATAACAATGTTAATTGTGAAATATCAACCCGTCACATTGTTTGCCAATTGGCAAAGAATAAATCTATTGTTTGCCAATAGTGAATTACATTAGGGCAATATCAACTAATAAAGGTAAGATTCAAATTGAAAATAAACAATGACTTAAATTTAAGTAAACATGAGATCAATATCCATCAAAACATTCTAAAAGGTTTACACGCCTAAATGATAAGTAAATCAATACATAAAAAACAAGACTGGTTTAAAATTGACATACCTTGAAATTTTGCACCTTTCAATTCTAGGATATTTGATTTAGATATAATGAATCAATGAAATTCTACCAATGATCGATATCTAAGGTGAAAATTGATGATTAGGTTGTAGAGATCTCGATTTAGAGATGGAAAATATTGATGAGTCTAGAGAGAGAAAGTGATTCTTGAGCTTAGAGAGAGAAAATTAATCTTGAGTTTAGGGAGAGAAGGTTTTCAGGTAATTCTAATTTTAGAGCGATAAAA
Source organism: Bretschneidera sinensis (assembly GCA_023935145.1). Taxonomy (NCBI): domain Eukaryota; kingdom Viridiplantae; phylum Streptophyta; class Magnoliopsida; order Brassicales; family Akaniaceae; genus Bretschneidera; species Bretschneidera sinensis. Next base: position 44,032,324 of record CM043703.1, read on the forward strand.
TACTTTGAAAATTATTTTGAGAACTTATGGACCCATTTATTCCACGATTATCTTACCAAAAGGATCTAGTTATGAAAAATAAAGGCCCAGTTACAAAATTATAAGTTACGAAATTTGATTACTTAGTTACAAAATTTTATATTTTGGCGGTATCATGTCGAAAAAAGTCATTTCGGAATCATAGAATTTCCCTAATTTATTTACATGTTTAAAACAATATTTATTTGATATAAACAAATCATGTTACAACATTATCACTATATATTCATAATAATATAAGCAAAAAATAATATTGTAATGGCTATGTCAACTAAATTGGAATTTAAAAAATGAATGTTTGAAATAAAAGGGAGGAGGATTGTTCTCTCTCTTATTGAAAATCTTTCAAATAAAATAACATTATAAAGTCATGTTTAGTAATAAAAAATATTTTCATTTTTTATCTCTTTTTCCTTAATAAAATTTTCAATAATTTGTGTGTTCTTAACAAAATTTGAAAAAAAAAATGAATTCTTAATTTTTTTTTCTTTTCAACACAATATAAAAAAATAAAAAATATTATTTTTCAAATTATGTTGAAAATATGAAAAAAAAAATTCAAATTATGTCAAAATTATAATATGGTGTGGTGTGACATGATGGAAAATTAACCAATTTTTTTTGAACATTTGTGACCGAAAGGGAAATTAACCAAATTCTTGGAATGTTTATGAAGAAGGCCAAACATTTTCTATACATTCCAATTAAAATCCTACTTGTCAAAAAGAGAGGCCAAAAAAAAAAAAAAAGAGTAGAACTCGCTGGGAATTCTTTATATGAGGTTCTAAGATTTCATTTAAAAACAATAATTTAAAAATAGAATTAAAGATTGAATTTTAAAACTCTTTAAATAAAACTCATGTACTTATAAGTCAAATGCACAATCTTGTTGTTTAGCTCTTTTCTTTTTGAAAAAAAAAGTCAAGAACACATTAGTTTAACTACAAATTATCACTTTAATGTATGATCTAATTTATGTTTTATCAATAATTTAAAATTTATTAAATTTTTTACAAAAGAATAAAACTTAGATCGAATATTAAAATTTATCTGAACATACCACTTTTTTTATAACTTCAAATTTCTCATTGATTTATGTTAGATGATCAGAATAAATATTTGATCATTATAAAAACAATAGTTGAAGAATATAAAGGGAAATATTTCTTTTTTGTGATGGAAAAGGTTAATTAGATTGCTAATAGAGTTTTGCTATAGTAGTTAGTGCCGCAATGGAATTAAAAATAATACTAACAATGTTGGTTTAATGGATTTGTTTCAGAAATTGTTGTGCCGTTTTCGGAAAATAAAACGTTGAGCCAGAAAGAGAGCTAATAGGGCCTCTCTCAAAACTCAAAACCATTAAGGTATATATGGTTATGTATAAATTTATACTATAAAAGCGATTCATTAAGCATGAAAGTTCTTTAAAGTTGATGTAAATCCCTTGATATTTCAAGTTTGCTGAAGGTGACATTGTTGATTGTGTAAACATAAACAAACAACCTGCTCTTGATCATCATTTGCTTGAAAATCACAAAGACCAAGTAATTTAGTATTATCTATATATTTATTTGTTAATTTACAGTCCTTCTAAAAATTACTAAAAATAAAATTATATTATGTGAATAAATTTGATTTTTTATATGTAAATAAATAAATTTGATTTTTGTTAGGATTTTGGCTCAAATCACATAAAAAAGACTTCTAATTAGTTTGGGAAAAGTAGTTTCCTATTTTGTAGTTGTTGTTCTATTATGAGTAGTAGTAGTTTCCTATTAGATTATTGCTTGTATAAGTAGTAGTAGTAGTCTACCATGATGTTGTTTTTTCTCCTAATAATATTAGGAAAATATCCACTATATAAAAGGGGTCCTAGAGAAGGTTAGAAGCATATTAAGATATTATATGGAATTAAAATAATATATACATGAAATATTTATAAATAAATAAAAATAACTCTTAAAAAAAAGAAGTGGCGTGTAAATGTCATGACCCGCGTGGGACCCGCATGTTCTAGGGTTTCCTAGTACACTTTTTGATTATAATGTACAACATTGTACTGCACGTGCATTACAAGGTAGTACCTTATACTTCCGTACTACACTTGTACTACATTTATAGTACCGTAGGATTGTGACACTTGGCAAGATGTTAGCCATGGATGTAAGGGAGCTCTCCCTATATAAAGGGGCCTCCCCCTCACTTGTAAATCATTCAATCATTCAAGCAATAGCAAGCTCTCTAGCTTTGTCTCATATTCTCTCTTGTGTTGGCTTATTTTCTTTGAGTGGGTCTAGCTTCGAGGGCAGTTCTCTTGAGTAGCTAAGAGGAAAGCTGACTTAGGCATTCCAAGGAGGTGTTTTCGAGCCTAAGGCTGCACGGTTAGCGACTTAAGCTTGCAGCTCGTGACAAGTGGTATCAGAGTCCGGTTCATCGAGACTTTTGAGAAGAGATGACGACCGCTTCCGATGCTAACAACCTAGCTCACGATGGTCATGAGACTCAAGGGAGGGCGGCCAAGAAGGCTAGTTCAAGGGATGTGATGTCAAGCATGGATGCTCACTTGGCTAAGGTGGAGTTAGCCATGGGGAAAATGCGGGATAAGTTCAAGGATGCCGATGGTAGTATCGAGGAGCTAAACTCCACGAGGGAGTATCTCCAAGGAGCGATGCAGGGTGCCCTCAACGAGGCCATAGACGTGCTCACGCAAAAGAACGATACCCTTGAGGCCGTGGTGGTGTCTATGCGGGAAGAGGTGGAAGAGCTCAAACGGGAGCTCTCAGCTTGCAAAGCAGCCTTTGGAGGTGGTATGCTTGCTATGACACCTAATCATATGGTGTATGTGCCTAAGCCAAAGGAGTTCAAGGGCATCTGAGCTACAAAGGATGTGGACAACTTTCTTTGGGGGATGAAGCAATATTTTCGAGTGATGAACATCATGGAGGACGTAACCAAGGTGAACACAGCCTCTATGTATCTTGTTGATATTGCTTTATTGTGGTGACGACGTAGGTGTGCGGGTGCTGCTATTGTTATGTGGGAGGAATTCCAGAGGGAATTTCACCAACATTTCTATCTGGAGTATGCGAAAGATGAGGATGAGCCATACTGCGAAGGCTCACCCAACGTGGGGAAGTACAGGAGTATGTGCGAGAGTTTTCAGAACTTATGCTCCAAATTTCTAATCTTGAAGAGAGGGAGGCTCTCTTCTCCTTCATGGATGGCCTTAAACTATGGGCCAAGCAAGAGTTGCAAAGAAGAGGTGTCCAAGACCTCACTCGAGCCATGTCCATGGCGAAATCTTTGGTGTAGTTCAAGAAACAAGAGAAATTTGACTCCTCCAAGAACAAGGGCAAAGGTGTCCGCCAAGGAAGGAGACAAAAAGAAGGAGTCATTAGCATGCTTCTTATGTGAGGGTCCTCATCGGGTGCGGGATTGAGCGAAATGAACCAAGCTCTCTACCATTACTAGGGGAGAGGGGGAAACAGAGAGAGATACCCTTAAGCTTGGCTCTATCAAGCTTAACTCGATCAAAGCCAAAAGGTTTGGCAAGCGGAAGGAGTTCATATTTACAGACATCATGGTGGCTGGCACCAAGGTTAGTGCTCTTGTAGACATTAGGGCTTCCGATCTCTTTATGTCCGAGGAAATATCCAAGAGATTAAGCCTTAAGATGGAGAAAGGCAATGGATAGATCAAGACAGTTAATTCCAAAGAAGTTTCGATAATAGGTGTAACATAAGGGGTGGAGCTACAACTAGGAGATTGGAAAGGCAAGGAAACTATTGAGGTAATCCCAATTGATGATTATGACTTTGTAATTGGGTTAGATTTCCTTGATCGGATTAATGCTTTGCTAGTGTCATTTGCCAATTATGTGTGCATCCTTGATTCTCGGTGCCAATGCCTCGTGATGGTAAGCTAAGACTCTGGCCAAGCTAACCGGGTTTTATCAGCAATCCAACTAGCTAAGGGGGTGAGAAGGGATGAAGTCACACACTTGGCCACCTTGAAACTTGAGGAGGTCCTAGAGTCCAAGGAAGAGACTTCTCTTGAGGTACTTGAGCTTTTAAAGTCTTTTGTTAATGTGATGCCCCCAGAGTTACCCAAGAAACTCTCATCTAAGAGAGAGGTGGATCATAAGATTGAGTTGCTATCTACTGCCCAATCACCAGCCAAGGCAGTCAAGCATTCCAAGAAGTGGGCTGATCGTAAGTAAGAAAAGGGATGTACAATACCAAGTGGAGGATTTTGTGCCTGTGAAGCTACATTTGGTACTTTGCACCAAGAGGATCCATAAGGCATTGGTACGCATATATGAGGGGTCTTTCAGTGTTCTTAGGAGGGTGGGCAATGTGGCCTACAAACTTGAGCTACCATCCAAGCTCAAGGTGCACCTGGTCTTCCATGTGAGTATGTTGAAACCATTCCATGAAGATCAAAATGATCCGGATTGAGGTGAGTCACAACGAGCCTGTATAGTAGCTAGGGTATCTTATGACCGGGACATTGAGAGTATACTGGCCGACCGAGTTTTGAGACGGAAGAACTACAAGTCGAGGCATGAGTACTTGATATAATGGAAATAACAAATCGATAGTGAGACTAGTTGGGAACCAGCCGAGGCCTTGTGGCAATTTCAGACGAAGATTGACCAGTTTCATGCCGAGAGTGCGACGATGACGTCGCCAGATTGAGTGGGGCATAATGTCACAACCCGCGTGGGACCAGCGTGTTCTAGGGTTTCCTAGTACACTTTTTGATTAAAATGTACAACATTGTACTGCATGTGCACTATAAGGTAGTACCTTATGTTTTTGTACTACACTTGTACTACACTTATAGTATCGTAGGATTGTGACACTTGGCAAGATGTTAGCCATGGATGTAAGGGAGCTCTCCCTATATAAAGGGGCCTCCCCCTCACTTGTAAATCATTTAATCATTCAAGCAATGACAAGCTCTCTAGCTTTGTCTTATATTCTCTCTTGTGTTGGCTTATTTCTTTGAGTGGGTCTAGCTTCGAGGGCGGTTCTCTTGAGTAACTAAGAGGAAGGCTGACTTAGGCATTCCAAGGAGGTGTTTCCGAGCCTAAGGCCGCACGATTAGCGACTTAAGCTTGCAGCCCGTGACATAAATACTTGGATGTCCAGGTGTAACTTACAAACCATGCAAGTGTGCTTGAGTTACAACTAAGAGAAAAAGGAGAATTGGTGGGGGGGGGTCATATATATATATATATAGTTTTTTGTTTTATTTTATTTTTCTTACCAAATCCCGTTTGGTTTTATTCTTTCTATAATTCAAATTACTCTATTTCTTTAAACACTTGGGGACTGAAAGAAAGGTTGAAAGAGTAAAATTTTGAAGAGGTTTACGGGAGAATTTTGAAGTGAGTCAAGAAAAGCTCTAAGAAAAACAAAAGGTAATAATCTAAATTTTCTTTTTGAAATTTAACATACATGAAAATACCCGAAGTTTGATGTAGATATTTAAAGGGTATAAATTATAGAAGAATTGAAGAATAAATTAAAAATTTTATTATAAATATTATGTCAGGTATTGATGATCAACAATTAGGTGAAATTGCTGAAATAAGCAGGAAAGGCAAGGAGGTGATCGATGGGTAGTTTTAAGTACTACGTGGTGAGTTAGATTTACTTTTGGTAATCGAGATAAATATGAAATATAATGTGATAATATTTGAATTAATTATTAAACTATAATTAGATGATATATGAAAGTTGGTTGATAGATATGATAGGAAGAATTGATATTTTAAAGATTTATTATATGAGACATAATATTATTGAAATAATGAGTTGATTAAATATATAAAGAAGGGATAAATGAAATTCTTGACAAGCTATGATTAATAATTTGATATGATATATGAGGAGATAATTTAATGAACATGATAAAAATAATAATTTTGAGAAAGAGCTGGATAGTTAAATTAAATGTTTGAATGTATGCTTGTTTTTTTTTTTGTTTATTTTATTTTATTTTATATTATTGTTCATATGCATATTTCATATTATTGTTCATATGCATATGCATGAAATGAAAAGAATCGGGAAGACAACCAATCTAAATGAAACCGTGACAGCCGGTATATGCTGGAAATAAATGAACCGGGAAGACATCCGGTCTAAACTAAAACATGTTGACATTTTGGAAGACGTTCCCAAATAATAATATAATTTAAATTCATGCATTGCATTTGGTTTAAATATTGATTATTATTTCTGGAGATGCTAAAGTGTTATTCTTGATTGTAAATTTATTGATAGATGAATAAGTCTCACAGAGAGACAGATATGATGAGAAAGAAATATAAAAGTATGATATGATAAGAATTATCTGAGTGATTGATTATATGCTGTGAACCTCATAACGAGGTAATTATGAGGTAGAATGGATAGTCTCAAGATGATTAAATATATGAGAAGAAGAGATTGATAAATGATGAGGATTATGATACGAGTAGTGAAAATAGAATGCTATTATTGAGTTATATGAGATATAGATGAATGAATATTGGAAGACTATTGGAACAATTGAATTATAAGATGTGACTAGAGTTATACAAATTGAATACTTCTAGTAAATTTAACTCACTGAGCTTGTGAAACTCACTCCTCATTGTTAAATAATTTCAAGTAACAGGCAGGACAGATAGATTGGTGAGCTGAGATTTAGACTGAGTCATTATCTATAAGGCAAGAGGTCCACATTCTCGGATTAATGGAAAGAAAAAATATATTTGTAAATATTCATGCATAATATGTTGTATATAATGTTTTAGTTGGGATCTTAATAATTTAACTCCCCTGTTGAGGGTTAAGGATTTATGTATGTAGATATTTCAGTTGGTATTTTTATATTGTTGTATATATGTGTCGTGTTGGGATTTCAAAATGTGATGACATCGTTTCTGGGGTGGCCAACCCAGGATGGGTTGTTACAATTTTGGTATCAGAGCATTATGTTTTATGATTTTGTAGACTGAATAAAAAAGGAAAGAAAGTAGAAGATTAAAATAAATTATATTTTAATGAATAGTATGAGGATGACACGTGAATATGTTAGAGCTAGAGTTAGAGTTGTTGATTTGAGAGGGTGTTGTAGGCCCCCAATATTTAGACAAGTCAAGGTTAAGATGGAAGTTGAGTCTGAGTCTGTGATTCCTAGAAGGGAACGTGCTGACAGTATAATTGATATTAGTAGAAGTGAGAGAATCTGGAGTTGAATGAAATGAGCTAAGGGAAGCTCTTGCTCATCTCTTAAAAAAAATGAATGTAACAGATGATAGAGTTGATAGTCTATAGCATAGACTTGATGAACAGGTTAGAGCAGTGCCTGAGGTTACTGTAAATCCAATAATGGTAAAGTTAAGAAGGGGAAAGGTGAGTTTATGCATGAGATGCAGAGAGATTGTTTTGTTAGATATATTAAGTTGAATGATTTGTTGTTTAAATGATTTATGAATCCTTTTGAGTATGAGTTATGGGTGAAATATGTAGAGAGATTATTTGGTATTTTACCAATGATTGACAGGCAGAGGGTCGCCTTTGCTTCGTTTAAGTTAGAAGGAGAAGTTTTAGAATGGTGGAAGGATACTCTTCCCAGGGTAAGTTCATATACTGATAGACCCTTAACTTTGAGTAGATTTAAGGAGGCTTTTTCTTTCATAAATATTGCTCATTTACTTTCAGAGCCCAAAGAAGAGAGATTCCATTTATTTGAGGTAAAATATGTTGACTGTGGCTCAGTATGATAGCAGATTTGTGACCTTGACAAGGTTTGTATCGAAAATGGTAGACATAAAGGAGAAGAAGTGTAAAAGGTTCATAGATGGAGTACATTTTGAGATTAAAGCGAAATTATCTTACATGAAACATATGAATTATTCTAGGTTAGTGGGTATAGCACTACAAATTGAGAAAGATGTGATGGAGTTTAGAGGTAGGAGAGATTGGCTGAAGAGGTCTAGATTTGAGGGACCCAGAAATGGTAGTAGTATAAGTGTGCAGGGTGAGAGATCACCCAGAGAAGGCATTCCTTCTCACAAGGAACTGTAATAAAGAGTCAGAGGCAAGCAGGATTTGTTGCTTCTATAGCTCAGAGTAATATTGGTGGGACCATTAGATTTCGGAGACATATTATGGGAACTGGAAGTTATGGTAGAGGAGTAAGTATACCACCAAGGGGAAATCTGTTGAGATAAGTGCTGGAGGTGTTGGAAGAAGATAGGTGGAGAGAGGTGATGGATCAGGAAGTATTTGAGGTAGAGGCAGATGAACAATTACTGAAAGAAGGTGAGGTAATCAGATGCAGTCCAGAGAGAGCATAATTTAGGCAATGATCTAGCTAGATGCCTAAGCTACTCATGATATTGTTATGGGTACAATATCTAATCTTGATATACATGGTAGATTATTAATTGATCCTAGTGTAACTCATTCTTTTCCATCCAATGTATTTATGAAGTCTATTGATGCATAATATTATTGTTGAAGTTCCCACTAGAGATAGAGTGATAATCATAAATGTTTACAAGGGTTGTGTGATTCATATCAGTGATAGAGAATTTGAAGTTGATTTATTACCTTTGAATATGATAGATTTTTATTTGATTTTGAGAATGAATTGATTGTCGATGTATCATGTCTGGGTTAATTATTGTAAGAAAAATGTGGTGTTCAAGATACCAGGACAAAAGGAATTTAGTTTTAGGGAGAACGTAAGATACTCTCGAACTATCCTATTTTGCTATGACTACTAGTAAATGGTCAAGGAAAGGATATGAGAGGTATTTGGCATATGTGGTGGATTTTAGAAATGATAGTAGAGAGTTGGAAGAAATCTTAATAGTGAAAGATTTTTCTGATGTATTTCTTGATGAGTTATCTAGTTTACCTCCCAGTAGAGAGATTAAATTCTCTATTGATGTGATACCATATTCATCACATATATCTATAGTACCCTATAGAATGGCACCCGCTAAGTTGAGAGAATTGAAAGTTGAGCTTTGAGAGTTGTTAGATAAACAATTTATTTGACCAAGTGTGTCACCATGGGGATCTCCTATATTTTTTGTAAAGAAGAAAGATAGAAAGATGAGGTTGTGTAAAGATTACAAATAGCTGAATAAGATCACGATTAAGAATAAATATCATTTGTCTAGGATGAATGATTTATTTGACTAGTTGCAGGGATCAAGAGTGTTTTGTAAGATAAACCAGAGATTAGGTTATCACTAGTTGGGAATAAAGGAGGGGGACGTGTCTACGACTGCTTTTATGACACGTTATGGTCACTATGAGTTTCTTGTGATGCCATTTGGGTTGACTAAGTCTTTAGCTTCATGGACTTGATGAATAAAAATATTTAAACCATTTCTTGATAATTTTGTGGTAGTGTTCATTGATGACATCTTGGTGTATTCTAAGACTAAGGAAGAGCATGTAAAACATTTAGAAAATTGTGTTGGAGATTTTGAGGAGAGAGATAATGTATACTATAATTTCATAGATGTGAATTTTGGTTGAATGAAGTAACTTTCTTGGGGCAGGTAATATCTGGAGATGGTATAACAGTTGATCCATAAAATGTAGAAGTAGTGTTGAGTTGGGAGAGACAAACTAATGTGATTGAGATTAGAAGCTTTTTGGTATTGACTGGTTATTATAGAAGATCCATTAAGAATTTTTCTATTATTGCAGTTTTGTTGACTAGATTGACCAGGAAAGAGGTGAGATTTGTATGGTATGGGGAGTGTGAGAAAATTTTCCAATTACTAAAGGAGAAATTGATTGCAGCTCCAGTATTGGTGCTTTCTTCTGGTGATGAAGGATTTACGGTGTATAGTGATAAATGCTTAAATATTCGTATTTAAGCCCCTTAATTTACACTTGTTAAGTTCATAGTCGTGTTATTTCGTGCTATTTTATTTCTTTTCTGTGTTTCCCAGGATATTGAAGAAAATGACGCATTATTTAGTTTGGAGAAAAAAAACTGGAAGAACTGGAAATTGCACACAGTGCGATCGAGCACAAAAATGTGCAATCGAGTGCACCAGCACTCGTGCGCACAAGAAGAAGGCTCGAGCACAACCTTACGCTCGAGCGCACCAACATGAGATCGAGCACACCCGTGCAGTAAAACAACAGAACCAATTTTGAAAAGTAGGGTTAGGGTTCTGTTTTTCTAGTTAGGGTTTCCAAATGTCTTTGAACCTTATAAATAGGCTTGTAAACACAGAAATCAGATCTTTTTTTTTTTTTTTTTTTTTACTTTTGAGTTTTAGAGACGAAGACTGTGGAGAGGAATTGACAACTCTTCTCTATAGTACTTTCGAGTTTATTCTTTTCTCTTTGTTTTATAGTATGATGATATTTATCATCAAAACCATGTGTAACTAACTTCTTAGTAAGGGCTTGACTGAAGTCCTAATTATGTTTACTCAGTAATTCAGTATTGGTGCATTTGCGATATTTATGCTGTGATTCTTAACTTGATTAATGCCTGTTTTTATTTAAATTCTTCATATGTGTTTGCCTGATCAACATATGCATATGGTATGGATTAGTTAGTTGAATCAATTTGGATGACCGAGTCCTGGGTTTAACAATAGTAACAAAAGAAATCCACACCGGATTCTTGGGTTAATCAACATGTGAAACCGGGTGTATACACCATACCCTAGGTCTCATGTGGTTGTTGATTTCTACAGATCTTACGCTCTCTTAAGGAACAACTCAGTATACACCATGCTGAATGCCTTAAGAAAGAAAAGAGTTAGAGTATACACCATACCTAACTCGTTGCTTAGGTAAATCAATAGCTTAAGGAGTATACACCATGCCCTTAGGTTGACAACCATTAGGTATTCATAGTGTGAGTAAAGCATAAGCATATTGTTTTATTGTGGTAGCATGATTAGTGGTGGATATCAAGTCCCTACACCTTTATTATTATCAATCCAAACTCAATATTTATTTCTATCATTTTATATTGCGAAACTAATTCTAAAGCGAAATTCACCAATCCTTGTGGAGATGATCTTGCATTTGCACACTATACTACACTATTGACCTTGTGCACTTGCAAGCAAAACTGTTCAATTATTCGCTTATTAATTTAGGTAGATATTTGCACAACAATGTTGCTGAGGATTGTGCTAAATTTCTGTTTAGAATTATTTTTCGTTCAGTTTTATGAGGTAACCTTAAATGGTGGATCTTCTAATCCGATGGCTGCTGTGGAGAGGAAGCTAGATTTGCTTGTTAAAGCCATCACTGCTCAGAACATCTCACCTAGTCCATAAGCTACACCACTCAATGTATGTGCTATATTTTCTCATTTTGATCACACTACTAAAACTTGCCTTTTGTATTCATCTGCAGATCCAGAACAAGCAAACTGTGTGGGACCGAACAATTATCCTCCTAAGAATAATCCGTATGCAAATACCTACAATCCTGGATGGCGAAACCACCCCAACTTTTCATGGAACAACAATCAGAATACCTTGAATCTTCAAAGGCAGCAAAGGAACTTCCAACAAGCAGCCCAACCACTCCCGGAATCAAAGAAGAGTGACCTAGAAAGTCTTGTAAGGCAATTGGACACTCAACAACAGCAACTGATGACTTCACAAGATCAGTTTATGACAAAGGAAAGACAATTTTGGACTGAGCAAAGATAAACAAATGCAAAGCATGAGCAAGCCATTCAAAGACTAGAGGTACAAGTGGGGCAATTGGCTAAGGAGTTGAGTGGAAGAAAGCAAGGTGAACTTCCAGCCCAAGCACTACCTAATCCAAGAGGATATCAACAACTGAATGCCGTGATAACTCTCAGAAATGGTAAGATTATAGGTGCTGATGAGCCTGCACAAGCATCTCTAAATAAAGCGTCCACATCAAAGGTAAGTGAGATGGAGAAGGTGAATATACTACCCTTCCCTCAAAGGTTAGTAAAGCCAAAGAAAGAGAATAAATTGCTCGATATTTTTGAAACTTTTAGAAAAGTAGATAAACATCCCTTTATTAGATGCAATTCGACAAATTCCTGCTTATGCTAAATTTTTGAAATATTATTGCACTAACAAAAGGAAGTTTCAGGAGCACGAAACAATGGCTTTAACTGAAGAGGTAAACGCAATATTGTTAAGGAAACTACCACCAAAGCTAAAAGATCCAGGTAGTTTTACCATTCCTTGTAGGATAGGTGACCAGATTTTTGAGCATGCACTATTTGATCTAAGGGCGAGTGTCAATTTGCTGCCATACACTGCATTCAAGACACTAGGTTTAGGGGAACTTCAACTAACCTCCATCACCTTGCAACTGGCAGACAGAAGCATCAAACGACCAAGAGGTATTCTTGAGGATGTCTTAGTGAAGGTAAGTGAATTTATTTTACCTACTGATTTTGTTGTACTAGATATGGAAGAATTTCCTAGGCCATTACCTCTGCCCATCATCTTAGGAAGACCCTTTATGAGAACTGCTGATACAAATATTTGTGTGAAAAAGGGTATTGTTAGTATGAAGGTAAATGGTGAGAAGATAGAATTCAAAATATTTGATGCATTAAATTCACCCCAAGATGATATAGAATATGTTAATGCATGTATGATGCAAGGTGTTGTTAAGTAAGCTTTTCAGGTATATCACATTGATCCATTGGAGGCCACCATTATTCATGGTTTCGACAGCACCCAAATATTCACATCTGTCCAATATGCAGCAACACGAAGAGCACTTTAGCCACATAAGGTGGACTTTAAGTACTCCCTGCCAAAAGACTAACATTGAAGCTACTATAGAGAGCGTTTGAGCAGTCCATACTTTGATAAACTTATAGCTCAAACGCCTCTATTGAGGTCAGTGGTACTGAGGCCATTGAGTACGGTACAGTTTTATTTATTTTTGTTAATTGTTTTTCATTATTTTTAATTTTTTCGTCCTTTCGATAGTTCTTTTAGTGGCTCAACACTTTCTGTCCTTACGATGGAGCACACTCCATAATGTGCTCGAACGCACTCTCGCCATGCGCCCAATGGCGCGCGAGCGTAATCACATGCACACACTTGTGCACAAGTGCGATCGAACGCACTTCAGAGTGCAATCGAGCACACTCGGGGTAGAGAGTCATGTGCCTATTTTTAGGTCATTGCATTTTCCTTCTTCCTCACTTTCAATCTCATCACTATCTGAAATAACCCACACACCCGCCTCCAATGCACTTCACCCACACACCACTTGCACTCCCAGCACCACCAGCCACCACACATGGCCAGCCCACACCACCATCCCCACCCTCTTTCCGCTAACATGTAATTCTTGTTTCAAACACACTCCCCGTACCCTCCTATTTTCGGTTGTTTTTTTTTTTTCATTAGTTGTTGTTTTTAATGAGTAAATTCACATATACTGTTTTCTTTGTGTTTTTTGGTTGTTTTTGAGTATTTTGCATGCAGTTGAAACCTTCTTGGAGTGTTTCCCATCAACTTGGTTTCCAGGTCGCATGCCACTTGTTCGATAAAAAGCCTGACTCATAGTGCACTCGAGCGTAGGGGGTAGTGTGATCGAGTGCAAAGGCAAAGTGCGATTAAGCGCACATTACTGAGATTGAGCACAAAATCTGCAGCATCTTGTCCAAGATGCCTAAGCAAACTGCTTCCACCTCTCGTGCTTCGGGAAGCCGCACACAGTCTTCCTGGCCTAGCTTTGAACAATGAGAGATCTTATTCGAAACCACATTCAACATTGACGGTGACTTCAAAAGCTTTGAAGCCACTTAATGGGCCATCCAGGAATTCAAGCGCCGTGGTTTGAAGAGGTTATTCAAGCCTATCAGCTCTATTGCCTACACCCGATTCGTGGTTCAGTTTTATGAGAACCTATCTTTCGATTGCAGCAGGTTGGGTGTCTTGTCCTCATCTGCTCAGGGAAAATACAATGACATGACATCTTTAGATATAGCTGCTGCCCTCCATTGTCATGATGAGTATTCTCCTGAGGACACCCAGATAGATGAGCAGCCATAGTCTTTTTCCTTGTCCACCATTATTGAAGACATGTGTGCTGGGCAGTATACCGATCGGCACAATAATGCTGGGAGCCGGTCCAAGTTGCCTCCACATCTCTGGCTTGTGGATTTCATTCTTCAGTATAATGTGTGCCTATTGGGACACAAGACTCAAAGGTATGACCAGTTTCTACAGGCACTATATACATTTCACAGAGCCCACTGGTACTCCATCCCGACTGTTATCTGGGGCAAGCTTCATAAGTGTTGGGACCACGTCCATGCATGCTAGGTCACCACTGCCAATGCCTAGGGGCTCCCATTCCCATTCCTCCTCTCATACGTTTTCAAGAAGAAAGGCATCAAGGGCTTCTCCATCGATGGACTAGTCTGAGACCACCCATTCTTTGGGAAAAGTCAGTGGACCCAGAGCCAGTCACACATGCCTAGAGGACTCCGAGGGCATGCACCTACTGTTGAGAGGGTAGGGATGATCCTATGGAGATCGAGGACCCAACAGCTAGCCAGACAGGGGAAGAGGACCATATGGACATGGGACCCATAGAGTACCAGTACATTCTTGAGGAGATGTCATTTTTTCGATGTGAGATAGATGATATTCGTCGAGAGGATCGGGAGGCTATGTGCCTAATTCATCAGCGCATAGATGGGTTGGAGGCATGCTTCCCGAGGTAAAAAGCGATACTTCAGGCAATTCTTGATCGACTACCTCCCGCCCTTGGTACCTCATCTTCTGCACCACTTGGAGACCAACAGTGAGAGTGGTGCACCGTCTGGCTGAAAACGTTAAACTTAGCGCTCATGGGAGGCACCCCACAACATATCCTTTTATTTTTTAGTATTTTTCACATTTCTTGTTAGTATTTAGTAACCTTTTGTTTTTCTCATAATTGTTTACTTTTAATCTCTTTTGTTTTTCGGTATTACTTTCGTTTTTCTTTTTTCAGGGACCATGTGTGTACATCAGTTCAAGTTTGGGGGTGTGCTATAAGCCATGCCAGCCAGCTAGTTCTCCATCTCCCAGGTTAGATCTTTCCATGTTATTCACACATTGGGGACAATATGTAGTTTAAGTTTGGGGGTATGGGAGACACATTCACACACATTCTATCCCAATTTTTTTATTTATTATTGAAAAGATAAATGCAAGTTTTTTATTCCCGAAAATTTTTGTTGATCTAAACAAATATTATGATAAAATTTCATCAGTAAGCTTAAAATTCTGAACACATGATCTAATAATAGAGTTTTAAAATTTAATTACTTACGTTAAGGCATTTATGAATTCACAAGTTTGATCTAATATGACACGAGCACATTAGCACATAATTGTGTGGGGGTATGACATTGTAATACCTATAATCGTAAAGTAAGGGTAAAGAAGTAAATTAATAAATATGACATGAAATTTAAATAATATATTTACGTGAAGGATTAGTATTGAATAAAATAATTCTTAAAAAAAATTCCTCACATTTTAGAAGTATCCAGAAGAAAGGAAAAGAAGAAAAGAAAAAAAATATAATAATAAATATTATATTATTTTTCTTAAAAAAAAATATCTGTGCAACACCTAGAAGTCCAGGTATTGCATGTGAAATTTGGGTATGCTGCATGTGAAGCAGCTGGTGATGTGAACAGTGACAAGACGGCAACCGCTTAAAATGTTTATATATTGAGTTGTTTTCATACAAAATTTGTTTAGTATCTTTTAAATTACATATTTTATTTAAACACTTGGGTCCTCAAAGAAAGGTCGAAATAGAAATTTTTTGAAGGGATTTACTTCAGAATTTTATAGAGAATCACGAAAAGCTATCAGAAAAATAGAAGGTAATAACATAATGTTTTTTTTTGAATTTTTGATATTTATGAAGTTTTCCTAAATTCAAAGTGATAATTTTCAAGTGTGTGGTTTATAACGAATTGAAGAATAAATTATAAAGTTAATATAAATAAGATGTCAGGTGTTGACGATCTACAACCGGGGAAAATTTCTGAGAGAAACGGGAAATGCAAGGAGGTGATCCACGGGTAGCTTTAAGAGCTATGTGGTGAGTTGGATTTACTTTAAGTAATCTAAATAAAAAATAAAAAATCTAGGGATAATATTAAAAATAACTTATTAGCTTATGTTTTGCTGATAGATAAAGATTTGATTATTAGATATGATGTGAATATTAAACATGTAGAATAATATTATGTGAAAAGAGATATTTTTGGAATAATAAGTTGATTTAATAATAAAAGCAATAAGTGAAATTCTTGATGAGCTTTGGTTGAGGTTTTGATAAGAATCTTGAGAAGAAGAAATTTAGTAGATCTTGACAAGCTTTGATGGATGATTTGATATGATTTGGGAAGAAATTTAGTGGATATTGACAGCTTTGATGGATGATTGGATGTGATTTGGAATAAGAGGAATTTTGTGGTTATTTTTTATATAAAATCTAAGAAAAATTATGATAGTAAGTCTGAATACATGCTTATTTTTATTTTATTATTTATGTGCATATTCATATCAGTTTTCATATACATCTGAATGAGAATGAAAGAACCAGGAAAGCAGTCGATCTAATAAGAATAAAAGAACCGAGAAGGCAACCGGTCTAAATGAGAATAAAAAAAATATTTGAATTATTGTTGTATTTTTTTTTTATATATCATTGTTCATGTGCATATGCATTTAATAATATAACAGAAAGAACCGGGAAGGGGCCGGTCTAATGGAACAACCGTGACAGCTGGTATAAACTGTAAAGAACCGGGAATGGGCCAATCTAAGATAATAACAACCTATCGACAGGTGGAAAGACGTTCCCATTATAAGCATTCATGCATTGCATCCGTGTTAATTATTACTTGTATTATTGAAATGCTGATGTGTGATATATTATTGTGAATTTATTTATAGATGGATAAGTGTCCTAGAGAGACAGTTACAGTAAGAAAAAGAGGAAAATACATAGAAATATGATAATGTGTTGATTATTTAATTGTTAGACATTATGATATTATCCAGTTATAGTGAGAAAGAAACAGAGAATGATAAGAACTATCTAAATGGTGGACTTTATGATGTGAACCTTATTTCGAGGTAATTATGAGATAATTGATGGTTTTAAGGTGAACTAATGAATGAGAAGAAGAGATTGATAGAGAATGAATCTTATGACATATGTAGTGATAGTAGAAAGTTATCATCAAGTTATGCGAAATATAAATGATTAAATATAAAAAGGGCTATTATGCAAACTGTATACTTTTAGTAAATTTAATTCACTGAGCTTGTGAAGCTCACCCCTCATTGTACAATGATTTCAGGTAGCAGGCATAACAAATAGTTTGATGAGTTGAGGTTCAGACAAAACCATTATCTGTAATCCATGTACGTGTCAACATCCTTAGACTAATAAGAAAAAAAAATAAAAATTTAATTGTAAATATTCATGCATTTTACTTTGTATCTAATGTTTAAAGGTCAGATTGATGTAACTCTCCTGATGAGGGTTGAGGATTGATGTAAAATCTTCTATTGGAGTTATTTATTTTTTTTTGTTGCATATATATGTGTCATGCTGAGATTTTCAAAATGTGATGGCATTGTCTCGGGGGTGGCCAACCAATGATGGGTCATTACAATTTTTGTATAAGAGCATTAGGTTTTATGATTCTGTAGACTGCATAAAAAGTAAGAAAGTGGAAGATTAAAATAAATTATATTTTAAATAGTTTGAGGATGACACGTGGACACCCTAGAGCTAGAGTTAGAGTTGTTAATTTGAGAGGGCGTGGTTGGCCCCTAATATTTTTGATAAGTCGAGGTTGAATCTGAGTCTATGGTCCCTAGAAGGGAACGTGTTGATAGTATAATTGATATTAGTAAAGTTTTAAGAGAATCTAAAGTTAAAAGATATGAGCTAAGATAAGGTCTTACATATGCTCTTGAGAAAATGAAAGTAACAAATGATAGAGTTGATAGTCTATAGCATAGACTTGATGAACAGGCTAGAGCAGTGCCTGAGGTTATTATAAATCCAGTAATGATAGACGTTTAAAAAAGGAAAAAAAAAGGTTGAGTTTATGAATGAGATGCAAGGAGATATATTAAGCTAAATACCTTGTTGTTTAAAGGATCTATGAATCCTTTTACGCCTAAGTTTCGAGAGAAACATGTAGAGAGATTATTTGGTATTTTACCAATAACTGACAAGCAGATGGTTGTCTTTGCTTCGTTTGAATTAGAAGGACAAGTTTTTGAATGATGAGAGGATACAGATGTTGATAGACCCTTAACCTGGAATAGGTTTAAGGAGGTTTTCTTTGATAAATACTTTCTTTCGACCTTTAGAGCCCAACAAGATGAGATTTTATTTATTTGAGGCAAATGGATTGGCGGTGGCTTAGTATGATAGGAGATTTGTGGGTCGATGTTTGAACTGAAAATGGTATACTTAGAGGAGAAGAAGTGTAAGAAGTTCATAGATGAACTATATTTTAAGATTTGATCAAAACTATATTACATGAGACAAATGAATTATGTCATATTAGTGGATATATCATTTTAGATTGAGAGAGATGTGATGGAGATTAAGGGAAGGAGAAAGAGTGGTTAAAGAGGCTTAAACATGAAGGTTATAAAGGTGGTGATAGTATGAGTATGTAGGGTGGGAGACCACCTAGAGGAGGCATTCCTTGTCACAGGGAACTGAAATGTAGAGTCAGAGGCAAGCAAGATCTGTTGCTTGCGTAGCTCAGATTAATATCAGTGGGACCCTTAAATTTGAGAGACAGGTTATAGGTGATGAGAGAAAAATATTGCATATTTTGGCCACTTAATTTATATTTGTTAGCTTAGGATTTTGTTACTTTGAGTTGTTTTCGTTGTTTTTCAGGTTTACAAGCACTGGGAAAGGAGTTTCACTAAAATTGCCAGAATTGCCCGTACAGATCAATCATCTTTGAAAATTAAATTGTATTGATTCAAAAAGAACCAGGATATAAGCCATATATGCTTAGAAAGATCCAGAAGTCTATTTTCTGGAGAATTTTACGGCTCGTAAAAATGATTTTTCTACAGAAAGTTATGGCTGTTTTAGTAGAAAAAGGTCAGGTTGTGCGGGATTTCAGCGTGAGCAAAAGTTTCGAAGGGTGGGTGAAGGCTTAAATCCCACATCCCACATTGGTTGGAAACATATTTCTATATCCCACATCCCACATCGGATTGGAAACACATTGCACTCGTGGTATTCGCCTATATAAACACCATCTGGCTCCATCGTTTAGTGTACAATTCCTGGGCCACTTTGGTGTTAACCGGTGGACGTCTGCTAGCATTCTGGTGGATCCTGAAGGCTTTGCTACCATGAGGGGAAGTGCCGCCCATCAGCGAGTGGAATTTCTCCCATGTAAAGTTATTTATTTCTTTTTATTTAGTTGTTTTAGTTTAATGTTTAACACTTTTATTATGAATTGTAGTTTCATAATTATGAGTGGTTAGAATCTTCAGCTAAGGTTGAAGATGAAGCCCTGCCGTTGTTTGGCATTGTAGTTCAGATTTGCTTGTACAAATCTGACATTTTTTAGTATAAATGTTCTTTCAATTATTTGAGTTAATCTTGTGATTGATTGAGTTTAAATTGTTCTGTTGGATATTCCTTGTGTTTCATCTGATGGATACATCGAATTGTTTTCGATTAAACTGGATTTCCTTTGTGATTTGTTAAGAGCAGATACATTGGATGCTTTTGGTTTAATTGGGATATTCTTTGTTTTTTGTCTTATAGTTGGATTCGTGGAATTTTTTGATAGACTATCTTTAGAACATTGAGATATATGCTTAACTTTGGCAGGGTGGATTCAGAAACCTTAGTGTTTTTATTATTAGTTTTTAAAATCAATTTAGTTTAGTTTTAATTTGTTTTCCAAAATATCATTCAAAATTCGGAACTAGGTTAAGATAAAGTTAGTTTAGATTAAATTGTATTTTCACAACGCAATTCCCTGTGGATTCGACCTCGCACTTGCATAACACTATATTGTAAACGACTCGTGCGCTTGCGAGTAATTTAAAACTCACAACAATAGGAACTGAGAGTAATGGTAGAGGGAGTAAGTATGCCACCAAAGGAAAGTGGTAATCTGATGTGGGATAAAGAGACAAAAGTTTGTTATAG
This sequence comes from Bretschneidera sinensis, assembly GCA_023935145.1. Lineage (NCBI taxonomy): Eukaryota > Viridiplantae > Streptophyta > Magnoliopsida > Brassicales > Akaniaceae > Bretschneidera > Bretschneidera sinensis. The sequence goes on from CM043703.1 coordinate 44,052,606, forward strand.
ATATATTCAGATAAGATATTTATCTTAGAATTTTCAAAATTTGAAGTGCTTTCTAGGTAGAGAAGGTGGACATATCAATGTTGGCTGATATTGATACAACCTATTCTTTTGCATTCAGTGTTCATATAAAGTTTATCAAAGTATGTATTAATCCTTTGATACAAAATATTTTTGTTGAAGTTTCCACTAGAGATAGAATGATAATCATAAATGTTTATAAAGGTTGTGTGATAAGTATCGATGATAGAAATCTAAAGCTGATTTATTATCTCTGAATATGGTTAATTGTTTTAGAAAGAAGGTAGTGTTCAAAATATGGACATGAAAAGTTTAACTTTCAGAGAGAACATAAAATACTCTCGAACTATCTTATTTCTCTCTGACTACTAGTAGATGGTTGAAGAAGGGTTGTGAGGAGTATTTGGCATACAAAATAGATTCTAAAAAGAAAAATAGGAAGTTAGAATAAATCTTAATGGTGAAAGATTATTCTGATGAAATTCTTGATGAGTTGTCTAGGTTGCCTCCAAGTAAGGAGATCAAATTCTTTATTGATGTGATACCAGGATCATCACATATATTTAATAGCACCCTACAGAGTGACACCCGGGGGGGTTAAGAGAATCGAAAGTTCAAAAAATTTTAGATAAACAATTTATCGAACTTAATGTATTTGGGGAGCCCCTGTGTTGTTCGTGAAGGAGGAAGATGGAACAATAAGAGTGTGTATAGACTACCGATAGTTGAATAAAGACAAATATCTTTTTTCCAGGATAAATAAATTGTTTGAATAGTGCAAAGAAGGAGAGTATTTTCTAAGATAAATCTGATATCAGGTTATCACCAATTGAGGATAGAGAAGGGAGACGTGCCTAAGACTGCTTTTAGGGCACGCTATGGTCCTAAAGTTTTTGTGATGTTATTTGGATTCAATAATGTTCCAGAAACATTCATGGACTTGATGAATAGAGTGTTTAAACTATACCTTAACAAGTTTATAGTTGTATTTGACTTTCTGATATAATCTAAGAAGGAAGAACAACCTGTGAGACATTAGATAGTGTGTTGGAGATTCTGAGGAGAGAGAAATTATATGCAAAATTTTCTAAGTGTGAGTGTTGGCTAAATGAAATAATTTTTTTTAAACATGTAATATCAAGAAATGACATAACAGTTGATCTAAAAAAGGTAGAGGTAATGTTAAGTTGGGAGAGACCAACTAATGTGACTGAGATTAGAATCTTCTTGGGGTTAACCGGTTATTATAGAAGATTCTTTCAAAATTTTTTGTAATACTGTTGAATAGATTGACCAGGAAAGAAGTGAGATTTGTAGGGTGAAGGAAGTGTGAGAAAAAAAAAATCCAATTACTAAAGGAGAAATTGACTACAGCTCTAGTATTGGTGTTTCCTTATGGTGATGAAGGATATATGGTGTATAATGATGTGTCACATCAATGGTTGGGATATGTGTAACATAGGAAAGCTATGGCCCATACTTCTAGGAAATTGAAGATTCATTAAAAAAAAATTTCCCTATTCATGACTTGGAGTTTACTGCTATAGTGTTTACTTTAAAGATTGGAGATATTATTTGTGTGGAGCCACTTGGAAGACATTCATTGATCATAAAAGTTTGACATACTTACCTACCCTGAGAGAGTTAAATTTGAGGCAAGGATGATAGATGGAGTTGGTTAATAATGATGATTGTACAATCCACTATCATCTAGAAAATGCGAAGGTGATAGCTGATGCATTGAGTATGAAGTCTACAAGAAGTTTAACTGCTATTGGAAGTCCTGATTTGAAATTGATAATAGATTTAAAAGAGATAATAATGAAGTTGAATAGCAGTGATAGAAGATCATGGTTAACGAATATGGTTGTACAACCATCCATAGTAAAATGCTTTAGAGATGCAAGGTAGAGAAGAAGAGATAGAAAAGATTAAGCGCTGAATGCTTACTAGAAAGCATTTGAGTTCAAAAATTTGAAATGAAGGTATTTTGGTACTAGAACATAGGATTTGTGTTCCCAATAATACAGAGTTGAGAAAGAAGATATTGATAGAGGTATGTGATGATGTATATTCGATGCAACCAAGTAACAATGAGAAGTATAGAGGATTGAAACAGAAATTTTGATGGTCAGGATTGAAGAGGGATGTAGCTGAGATTGTGAGGTGATATAGAGTACCATGGATCATAGTGTCAAATAGAGGTGCTAGATTTACAACTTGGTTTTTGAGAGACTTTCAGAAAGCCACGGGTACACAGTGGCAATTTAATATAATTTTTCATGCCCAGACTGGAATTTTAGATTACTAGAAGATATGTTAAGGACAAATGTGATGAATTTCTCAGTAAGTTGGGATGCTTACATGCCATTGATTGAAGTTGTTTATAATAATCAGTATCAAATTTGTATTTGGGATGACACCGATTGAGACATTGTATGGTAGGAGGTGTAGAACTTCTATATGTTGGGAAAAAATGAGAGAGAAATATATCTGGTCCATCAATCATTGAGTTAACAGCTGAAATGATCAAATTGGTTAGAGAGAACCGTAAAGCAGCACAAAGTAGATTGAATAGCTGTTAATAAGAAAAGTTGAGACTAAGGCAAGTGGGACCTTATGAGGTTGTTGAGAGGATTGGATTAGTTGTGAGTAGTCTGGAGTTGCCTCCAGAATTAAAACATTTATATAACGTATTTCATGTTTCACTTTAAAAAAAAAGGGTTTACATGATAAATCTTATAATATTTCGAGCCAAGCTGTAGAAATTCAAAAAAATTTGACTTTTATACAAGTACCAGTGAGAATTTTAGACAGAAAAGAACAAGTTCTATGAAATAAAATAATTGCATTAGTTCAAGTTCTGTGGCGGAATAAGGATATTGAAATGATTACAGGAAAGTGTTAGACAATTTTGAAGAAATATTATTCACATTTGTTTTTTTAAAATAAAGTAAGGAAGTTTCGGGGATGAAATTTTTTTAAGGTGGGTAGATTTGTAATACCCGTAATCGTAAAGTAAGGGTAAAGAAGTAAATTAATAAATATGACATGAAATTTAAATAATATATTCACGCGAAGGATTAGTATTGAATAAAATAATTCTTAAAAAAAATTCCTCACATTTTGGACGTGTCCAGAAGAAAAGGAAAAAAAATATAATAATAAATATTATATTATTTTTCTTAAAAAAAATATCCGTGCAATACCTGGAAGTCCAGGTGTTGCATATGAAATTTGGTATGCTGCATGTGAAGCAGCTGGTGATGTGAACAGTGATGAACAGTGATAAGGCGGCAACCGCTTAAAATGTTTATAAATTGAGTTGTTTTCTTACAAAATTCGTTTAGTATGTTTTAAATTAATTGTTTTCTTTAAATACTTGGTAACTCAAAGAAAGGTCAAAATGGAAAAATTTTGAAGGGATTTATTTCAGAATTTTATAGAGAATCATGAAAAGCTATCAGAAAAATAGAAGGTAATAACATAATGTTTATTTTTGAATTTCTGACATTTATGAAGTTTTCCTAAATTCAAAGTGAGAATTTTCAAAGTGTGTGGTTTATAACGAATTGAAGAATAAATTATAAAGTTAATACAAATACGATGTCAGGTGTTGATGATCTACAACCGGGGGAAATTTCTGAGAGAAATGGGAAATGCAAGGAGGTGATCCACGGGTAGCTTTAAGAGCTACGTGGTGAGTTGGATTTACTTTAAGTAATCTAAATAAAAAATGAAAAATCTAGGGATAATATTAAAAATAAATTATTAGCTTATGTTTTGGTGATAGATAAAGATTTGGTTGTTAGATATGATGTGAATATTGAACATGTAGAATAATATCATGTGAAAAGCGATATTTTTGGAATAATAAGTTGATTTAATAATAAAAGTGATAAGTGAAATTCTTGATGAGCTTTGGTTAAGGTTTTGATAAGAATTTTGAGGAGACGAAATTTAGTGGATCTTGACAAGCTTTGATGTGATTTGAGAAGAAATTTAGTGGATATTGACAGCTTTGATAGATGATTGGATGTGATTTGGAATGAGAGGAATTTAGTGGTTATTTTTTTACATAAAATCTAATAAAAATCAAGATAGTAAGTCTGAATACATGCTTGTTTTTATTTTATTATTTATGTGCATATTCATATCAGTTTTCATATACATCTGAATAAGAATGAAAGAACCGGGAAGGCAGCCGGTCTAATGAAAATAAAAGAACCGAGAAGGCAACCGATCTAAATGAGAATAAAAAAATTATTTGAATTATTGTTGTGTTTTTATTTTTTATTTTTATATATCGTTGTTCATGTGCATATGCATTTAATAATATAACCGAAAGAACCGGGAAGGGGCTGGTCTAATGGAACAGTTGTGACAGTCGGTATATGCTGGAAATAAAAGGGACACCGTGACAGTCGGTATATTGTGAAAATAAATTTCGTGACAGCCAGGATAAGCTGTAAAGAACCGGGAAGGGGCCGGTCTAAGATAATAACAACCTGTTGACAGGTGGGAAGACATTCCCATCATAAGCATTCATGCATTGCATCCATATTAATGATTACTTGCATTATTGAAATGCTGATGTGTGATATATTATTGTGAATTTATTTATAGATGGATGAGTGTCCCAGAGAGACAGTTACAGTAAGAAAAAGAGGAAAAGACATAGAAATATGATAATATGGTGATTATTTAAATGTTAGACATTATGATATTATCCAGTTATGGTGAGAAAGAAACAGAGAATGATAAGAACTATCTAAATGGTGGACTTTATGATGTGAACCTCATTTCGAGGTAATTATGAGATAATTGATTGTTTTAAGGTGAACCAATGAATGAGAACATGTGTAGTGATAGTAGAAAGTTATCATCAAGTTATGTGAAATATAAATGATTAAATATAAAAAGGGATATTATGCAAACTGAATACTTTTAGTAAATTTAATTCACTGAGCTTGTGAAGCTCACCCCTCTTTGTACAATGATTTCAGGTAGCAGGTATGATAAATAGTTTGATGAGTTGAGGTTCAGACGAAACCATTATTTGTAAGCCATGTACTTGTCAACATCCTCAGACTAATAAGAAAAGAAAATAAAAATTAATTGTAAATATTCATGCATTTTACTTTGTATCTAATGTTTAAAGGTCAGATTGATGTAACTCCCCTGATGAGGGTTGAGGATTGATGTAAAATCTTCTATTGGAGTTATTTATTTTTTGTTGTTGCATATATATGTGTCGTGCTGCGATTTTCAAAATATGATGACACCATCTCGGGGGTGGCCAACCCGGGATGGGTCTTTATAGACATGCAGGCTGAACTGTAACCGGATGACTTGTTAGATGAACATTTTGGCATAGAAAAAAAATTTATTGCATAAAAAGAAAATATAAAATTTTCCTAATGATCATTAAATAAACTCTCCACTGAGTAACTGGACCTCTTGCCTCAGTAAGCAGTGAGTGTTCACGTCAAAAGGTGAGAATTTTGCTTGGCAGCATTAAGACCAGTTAGTTTTGTAGCCTTTTTGACTCGAGTTAGTAAGTCCTTAGGGGTGTCTCTACACCTAATGCCCTAAAACCATCTGGTTTGGGAGTCATTGGCTAAATACTCGCTACATGGGTCAATTAGAAAGCTTAAGGGAACTAAACATGGCAAAAATCTCATAATAAAAGAAAAGAAAGAAACAAAACTATGTCATTATTGTTCACTCTGATAGGAAATTCGATGAATCTTGAGACACTAAAACACTACATATTGAAGTTATTTAGAAGCTTCATCTTTTATGTGCTAGTTCACCACACACTAAGTAAGACTTATGATGCCTTAGCCAGTCTCGTGTAAGTGATTAGATTTTAAAACCCCTAATCAATGCGAAGATGGGTTTATATTTTAAGCTTACTCGTGAATAAATATCATGGTTTTGTGTGTGACCTAAATTTTTGGATACCGTGAATGGTGAATTTATCTTTACTATTGTTTTTCAGTTAGTTTTTAGTTTTGTATTGCTAAGGGACTAGCAATATATAAGTTTTTGGGTGTGATAAGTGCTTAAATATTCGTATTTAAGCCCCTTAATTTACACTTTTTAAGTTCCTAGTCGTGTTATTTCGTGCTATTTTATTTCTTTTTTGTGTTTTCTGTTTTTTCCCAAGATATTGAAGAAAATGGAGTATTATTTGGTTTGGAGAACAAAAACTGGAAGAACTGGAAACTGCACATAGTGCGATTGAGCATAGAAGTGTGTGATCGAGCGCACCAGCACTTGTGCACACAAGAAGAAGGCTCGAGTGCAACCTTACACTTGAGCGCACCAACATGAGATTGAGCGAACCCGTGTGGTAAAATGGTAGAACCTATTTTGGAAAGTAGGGTTAGGGTTCTGTTGTTCTAGTTAGGGTTTCCAGATGTCTTTGAACCTTATAAATAGGTCTGTAAACACATAAACCAGATCTTTTTTTTTTTTTTTTTTTTTTTTTTACTTTTGAGTTTTAGAGACAAAGACTGTGAAGAGGAATTGACGACTCTTCTCTATAGTACTTTTGGGTTTATTCTTTTCTCTTTATTTTACAATATGATGATGTTTATCATCAAAACAACTAACTTCTTAGTAAGGGCTTGATTGAAGTTCTAATTATGTTTACTTAATAATTCAGTATTGGTGCCTTTGCGATATTTATACTGTGATTCTTAACTTGATTGCTTATTTTTATTTAAATTCCTCATATGTGTTTGCCTGATCAACATATGCATGTGGTATGGATTAGTTAGTTGAATCAACTTGGATGACCAAGTCTTGGGTTTAACAATAATAACAAAAGAAATCCACGCTAGATTCTTGGGTTAATCAACATGGGAAATCGGGTGTATACACCATGCCCTAGGTCTCATGTGGTTATTGGTTTCTACAGATCTTACGATCTCTTAAGGAACAACTCAGTATACACCATGTTGAATCCCTTAAGAAGGAAAAGAGTTAGAGTATACACCATGCCTAACTCATTGCTTAGGAAAATCAATAGCTTAAAGAGTATACACCATGCCCTTAGGTTGACAACCATTAGGTATTCATAGTGTGAGTAAAGCATTGGCATATTGTTTTGTTATGGTAGCATGATTAGTGGTGGATATCAAGTCCCTACGCCTTTATTATTATCAATCCAAACTCAATATTTATTTCTATCATTTTGTATTGCGAAACTAATTCTAAAGTGAAATTCACCAATCCATGTGGAGATGATCTCGCATTTGCACATTATACTACACTATTGATCTTGTGCACTTGCAAGTAAAACTGTTCAGTTATTCACTTATTAATTTAGGTACATATTTGCATAACATATAGTGATACATCCCATCAAGAGTTGGGATGTGTGTTGATGCAACATGGGAAGGTAATGGTATATGCTTCTACGCAATTGAAGAATCATAAGGAAAATTACCCTACCTATAACTTAGAGTTAGCTGCCATAGTATTTGCTTTGAAGATTTGGGGACATCATTTGTATGGAACCACTTGTGAGATATTTACTGATCACAAGAGTTTGACATACTTACTTACCTAGACAGAGTTAAATTTGGGACAGAGGAGGTGGATAGAGTTGATTAGTGACTATTATTATATAATTCACTATCATCTAGAAAAAAATGAAGGTGGTAACTGATGCATTGAGTAGAAAATCAGCAGGAAGATTAACTGTTATTGAGAGTCATGATGTGAAATTGATGATAGATTTAAGAGTAATAAGAATGAAGTTGAACATCATTGATAGAGGATCATTGTTAGCAAATATCGTTATACAGTCATCTATAGTAAAATGCTTGTTACAGATGCAAGGTAGAGATGAAGAGATAGAAAAGATTAAGTAGGAAGTGCTTAGTAGAAAGTAATATGAGTTCAAAAATTAGAAATGAGGGTATCTTGGTATTGGAACATAGGATTTGTGTTCCCAATGATGCTGATTTAAGAAATGAGATATTGAGAAAGGCACCTGATGATGTATATTCAATGCACTCGAGTAACAATAAGATGTATAAAGGATTGAGACAAAATTATTGGTGGTTAGGATTAAAGAGGGATGTAGCTGAAATATTTCTGGATGTTTGGTTTGTTAGCAAGTGAAGTTAGAGAATAAACATCTGGGAGGCTTACTACAGCTTCTTCCTGTGCTGGAATGACCATAGAAGAATGTGAGTATGGATTTTGTTTCTGGATTTTCCCATAACTAGATAGGTTATGATATAGTGTAAGTGATAATAGATAGACTTTCTAAGTTATCTCAGTTTCTTCCAATTAAAACTAATTGGAGTTCTAAAATGTTGGCTGAACTGTATGTAGCTGAGATTGTGAGGTAGCATGGAGTACTATTGAGCATAGTGTCAAATAGATATGCTAGATTTACATCTTGATTTTTGGAGAGGCTTTCAAAAAGCCACAGGTACACAGTTACAATTTGGTACAACTTTTCATCCTAAAACAAATGAGCAGACAAAAAAGATTATTAGAGTACTAGAAGATATGTTGTGGGCAAATGTGATGAGTTTCTCAGTGAGCTGGGATGCTTATTTACCTTTGATAGAGTTTGCATACAATAATTAGTATCAAACTAGTATTGGGATAGCACCATTTGAGACTTTATATGGTAGAAGGTGTAGAACTATAGTATGTGGGGAAAAAGTTGGAGAAAGAAAGATATTTGGTCCAAAAATGATAGATTTGACTATCGAGATGATCAAACTGGTTAGAGAGAACCTTAGAGCAGCACAGAACAGATAGAAGGGATATGTTGATACTAAAAGACAACCTCTTGAGTTTCAGGTTGGTGACTGAGTATTTTTTAAAATATCTCCGTGGAAGGGTGTGAGGTTTAAAAAGAAGGGAAAGTTGAGTCCGAGATTTGTGGGGCTATATGAGGTGATTAAAAAAGTTGGGCTAGTTGTGAATAGCTTGGGTTTTCCTCTAGAGTTGAAGCAGTTACATAATGTATTTCACATTTCACTTTTATATGATGAATCTCATAATATTTCGAGCCAAGCTGTGGACAATAAGGAAGATTTGACCTTTATACGAGCACCAGTGAGAATTTTAGACAGAAAAGAACAATTATTGTGTAATAAAGTAATTCAATTAGCTCAAGTTCTGTGGTGGAATAAAGATGTTGAAGAAATTACATGAGAATGTGAAGCAACTATGAAGAAATATTATCCATAATTGTTTCTTGAGTTAGGTAAGTAAATTTAGAGGGCGAAATTTTTTTAAGGTGGGTAGAATTGTAATACCCGTATTCTTAAAGTAAGGGTAAAGAAGTAATTTGATAGATATTACATAGAATTAAAATAATATATACATGAAATATTTATTATTGAATAAAAATAATTCTTAAAAAAAAGAAATGGCGTGTAAACACCTGGATGTCCAGGTGTAACTTACAAACCATGCACTTAGTGCATGAGTTACAACTAAGAGAAAAAAATGGAGAATTGGTGGGGGGAGGAGGAGGGGTTCATATATATATATATATATATATATATATATTTCTTTTATTTTATTTTTCTTACCAAATCCCGTTTGGTTCTCTTATTTCTTCAATTCAAATTACTCTATTTCTTTAAACACTTGGAGACTGAAAGAAAGGTTGAAAGAGTAAAATTTTGCAGAGGTTTACAAGAGAATTTTAAAGAGAGTTGAGAAAAGCTCTAAGAAAAACAAAAGGTAATGTGTGAATTTTATTTTTAAAATTTAGCATACATGAAAATATTTGGAATTTGATGTAGAAATTTAAAGGGTATGAATTATGGAAGAATTGAAAAATAAATCAGAAATTTTATTATAAATATTATGTCAGGTATTGACGATCAGCAATCAAGTGAAATTGCTGAAAGGAGCAGGAAAGGCAAGGAGGTGATCCACGGATAGTTTGAAGTACTACATTAGTTGGATTTACTTTTAGTAATCCAGATAAATATGAAATATAAAGTGATAATATTTGAATTAGTTATTAAACTATAATTGGATGATATATGAAAGCTGGTTAATGGATATGATAAAATAATTGATATGTTAAAGATTTATTATATGAGAAGTAATATTATTGAAATAATAAGTTGATTAAATATATAATGAATTGATAAATGAAATTCTTGATAAGCTCTGATTGATAATTTGATATAATATATGAGGAGATAATTTAATGAAAATGATAAAAATAATAATTTTGAAAAAGTGCTAGATAACTAAATTGAATATTTGAATGTATGCTTATTTTTTTATATTATTGTTCATATGCATATGCATGAAATGAAAAGAATCAGGAAGGCAACCGGTCTAAACTAAAACATGTTGATATGTGGGAAGACGTTCCCAAATAATAATATAATTTAAATTGATGCACTGTATTTGTTTTAAATATTGATTATTTTTGTTTGAGATGCTAAAGTGTTATTCTTGATTGTTAATTTATTAATAGATGAATGAGTCTCACAAAGAGACAGATATGATCAAAAAAATAATATGAAAGTATGATATGATAAGAATTATCTAAGCGATTGATTATATGCTGTGAACCTCATAACGAGGTAATTATAAGGTAAAGTGGATAGTCTCAAGATGATTAAATATATGAGAAGAAGAAATTTATAAATGATGAGGTTATGATACGAGCAGTGAAAATAGAATGCTATTATCGAGTTATATGAGATATAGATGAATGAATATTGGAAGACTATTGGAATAATTGAATTATAAGATATGAGTGGAGTTATACAAATTGAATACTTCTAGTAAATTTGATTCACTGAGTTTGTGAAGCTCACTCCTCATTATTAAATAATTTGAAGTAGCAGGCAGGACAGATAGATTGGTGAGCTGAAATTTAGACTTAGTCGTTATCTGTAATCCACGCAGTCAACATCCTCAGACTAATGGAAAGAAAAATAAAATATTTGTAAATAATCATGCATAATATGTTGTATATAATATTTCAGTTAGGATCTTAATAATGTAACTCCCCTGTTGAGGGTTGAGGATTTATGTATGTAGATAATTTTAGTTGGTATTTTTATATTGTTGCATATATGTGTTATGTTGAGATTTCAAAATATAACTACACTGTCTCGGGGGTAGCCAACCCGGGATGAGTCGTTACAATTTTGGTATCAGAGCATTAGGTTTTATGATTCTGTAGACTGCATAAAAAAAGAAACAAAGTGAGAGATTAAAATAAATTATATTTTAATGAATAGTTTGAGGATAACATGTGGATGTGCTAGAGCTAGAGTTAAAGTTGTTGAGTTGAGAGGGTGTGGTAGGCCCCCAATATTTAGTAAATTTAATTCGCTGAGCTTGTGAAGCTCACTCATCATTGTTAAATAATTTCAGGTAGTATGCAGGACAGATAAATTTGTGAGCTGATATCTAGACTGAATTATTATCTGTAAGTCTCATGGTCCACATCCTTAGATTAATGAATTTTTTTTTTGTAGATATTCATGCATATATGTTTCATATATTGTTTCAGATGGGATATTAATAATGTAACTCCTTTGTTGAGGGTTGATGTGTGTGTGTGTGTGTGTGTATATATATATATATATATATATATATATATATATATTTTAAGTCGATGTATGTTTTTATATTGTTGGATATATGTGTCGTGCTGGGATTTCAATACGTGACAACATTGTCTCGGGGGTGACCAACCCGGGATGGGTCATTACAATTTTTCCTATAAGAACATTAGGTTTTATAATTCTGTAGACTACATAAAAATTTAAAGAAGTAGAAGATTTAAATAAACTATATTTTAATTCAGAGTCTGAGAATGACTCGAGGACGTGCTAGAGCTAAAGGTAGAGTACTGAACCAGAGAGGACGTGGTAGCCCCCAATATTTAGAAGAGCTGAAGTTGAGATGGAGGTTGAGTCTGTGGTTCATTAAAGGGAACGGGTTGCTAGTACAATTGGTACTAGTAGAGGTGAGAGAGAATATGATATTAGGATAGATGAGTTGAGAGAAGTTCTTGATCGTGCTATAGAGAGAATGAATGCAGCAGAAGAAAAGGCTGATAATTTACAGAAGAGACTAGAGGAAAGGGCTTGAAGGGAACTTGATGTGGTGAGATAAGAGTTTTGTGAGGGAGAGGGTGTGTTTTCACATGAGATGCAAGGTGATTGTTTTGTGGGATATATTAAATTTAAGCCCCAATTTTTTAGAAGATCTATAAATCTTATTGAGGTAGAGCAGTGGATTAAACGTGTTGAGAAATATTTTGAAGTCTTACTAGTGACAGATGGGTAGGAGGTTGCTTTTGCTTCATTTTCGCTGGAAGGTGAGGCTTCTCAATGGTGGGAGGATATTCTGCCTAGATTAAGTACACAGGTAGATCAACCCATAACTTGGTGTAAGTTTAAGGATGCGTTCCTTGCGAAGTATTTTCCCGATATGTTTCGAGCACAGCAAGAGAGATATTTTATTCATTTAAGGCATAATAATTTATCTGTGGCTGAGTAGGATAGTAGATTTATAGCCCTGTCGAGGTTTGTACCTGAGTTAGTAAATACAAAGGAGAGGAAATGTAAGAGATTTTTAGACTGGTTACACTATGAGATTTGAACTAAACTCTCTTATATGGGTATTTTGAATTATGCTATAATGGTGGATAAAACATTACATATTGAAAATAATGTGATGGAGTTTAGAGGTAGGAGGGACTGGTTGAAGAGGTCTAAATTTGAGGGACCTAGAGGTGGTAGTAGTATGAATGTGTAGGGTGGGACGCCACCCCATAGGGGCGTTCCATGTCACAGAGAACTGTGATACAGAGTTAGAGGCAAGTGAGATCTGTCGCTTCTTTAGCTCAAAGTAATATTAGTGGGACCCCTAGATTTGGGAGATAGGCTATGGGAACTAGAGGTTATGGTAGAGGGGTAAGTATGCTACCAAGGGGAAATATTAATCTTATGTATAATCGAGAGACAAGAGTTTGCTATAGATGTAATCAGATAAGGAATCTATCTCAGAATTGTCTGACTCTGACGTGCTTTGTATGTGGTGAGGGATGACATATTAGTGAAGATTGTCTAGTCAGGAAATCTATTGAGATAAGTGATGGAGGTGTTGGGAGAAAACAAGTGGAGAGAGGTGGTGGATCAGGGAGTATGCGGGGTAGGGGCAGAGGCAAAGGACCAGTAGCTGAGAGAGGATGTGGTGGTCATTTACAGCCCAGAGACAACATAGTCTATTCATTGACCCAACAGGATGCATAAGCCACTCTTGATATGTTATGGGTATGGTTTCTATTCTCGATAGACTTACTAGATTATTGATTGATCCTAGTGCAAACCCATTCTTTTGCATCCAATGTTTATATAAAATCTATTGATGCTTGTGTTAGTCCTTTGATGCATACTGTTGTTGTTAAGGTTTGTACTAGGGATAGGGTTATTATCAGGATAATTTATCGAGGTTGTGTGATTAGTGTGGCTGATAGAGAATTTGAAGTTGATTTGTTGCCTTTAGATATAATAGATTTTGATTTAATTCTGGGGATGAATTGGTTATCTACATACCATGCTTGGGTAGATTATTTTAAGAAAAATGTGGTGTTCAGAATACCATGACAGAAGGAGTTTAATTTTTAGGGAGAACGTTAGATACTTGCCAACTGTCTTATTTCTTCCCCGACTACTAGTAGATGGTTGAAGAAGGGTTGTGAGGGGAATTTGGCATTTGTGGTGGATTTTAAAAAGGAGATTAGGAAGTTAGAAGAAATCTTAGTAGTGAAAGATTTTTCTGATGTGTTCTTTGAGGAGTCGTCTGGTTTGCCTTCTAATAAGGAGATTTTGTTTTCTATTGAGGTGATTTCGGAATCATCACCCATATCTATAACACCTTACAGAATGGCACCAATTGAGTTGAGAGAATTGAAAGTTCAGCTTTAGGATTTGCTAGATAAATAATTTATTCGACCTAGTATGTCGTCTTGGGAAACCCCTATGTTGTTTATGAAGAAGAAAGATAAAATGATGAGATTGTATATTGATTATAGACAGTTGAATAAGATCACCATCAAGAGTAAATATTCTTTGCCCAGGATAGATGATTTATTTGAGCAGTTACAGGGGGCTAGGGTGTTTCCTAAGATAGATCTAAGATTAGGTTATCATTAGTTGAGGATAAAGGATGGGGACGTGCCTAAGACTACTTTTAGGACACGTTATGGCTATCATGAGTTCCTTATGATGCCATTTGGGTTGACTAATTCTCCTGTAGCATTTATGGAACTAATAAATTGGTTGTTTAAACCATTCTTAGATAGATTTGTGATTGTATTTATTGATGATATCTGAGTGTATTCCAAGAATGAAGAAGAGCATGTTCAACATTTAGAGATAGTGTTGGAAATTCTGAGGAGAGAGAAATTGTATGAAAAGTTCTCTAAGTGTGAGTTTTGGCTGATTGAAATATCTTCTTGAGGCATGTTGTGTCAGAAGATGGTATAGCAGTTGACCCACAGAAAATGGAGGTAGTGTTGAAATGGGAAATACAAACTAGTGTGACTAATTATTATCGGAGGTTTATCCAGAATTTTTTTATTATTGTTGTACCACTGACCAGATTGACCAAGAAGAAAGTGAAGTTTATGTGGTTAGAAGAATGTGAGAAGAGTTTCTAGCTGTTGAAAGAGAAGTTGACTACTGCTTCAGTATTAGTGTTTCCTTCTGGTGATGAAGGATTTGTGGTATATAGTGATGCGTCGCATCATGGGTTGGGATGTGTGTTGATGCAACATGGGAGAGTTATTGCCTATGCTTCTAAGAAATTGAAGAACCATGAGATAAATTACTCGACCCATGATTTAGAATTGGCTGCCATAGTGTTTGCTTTGAAGATTTGGAGACATCATCTGTATGGAGCCACTTGTGAAATTTTTACTGATCATAAAAGTTTGATGCATTTACCTACCAGAAAGAGTTGAATTTGAGGCAGAGGAGGTAGATGGAGTTTATTAGTGACTACGAGTATACAATTCAATATCATCCAAGGAAGGCTAATGTAGTAGATGATACATTGAGTAGAAAGTCTATTGGGAGATTAGCTGCTATTGGGAGTCATGATATTAGCTTGATGGTAAATTTGAGAGAAATGAGAATGTAGTTGAATATCAGTGATAAAGGAGTATTGATGGCAAATATGGTGGTACAATCTTCTATTATTGATCGCTTGTTATAGATGAAGAGTAGAGATGAAGGGACAAAGAAGATCAAATAAGAAGTATTGAGTGGGAAGCTGATTGAGTTTAGAATTAGAGAAGATGGTATGGTGGTATTAGGACA
Source organism: Bretschneidera sinensis (assembly GCA_023935145.1). Classification (NCBI taxonomy): domain Eukaryota; kingdom Viridiplantae; phylum Streptophyta; class Magnoliopsida; order Brassicales; family Akaniaceae; genus Bretschneidera; species Bretschneidera sinensis. The sequence goes on from CM043703.1 coordinate 44,067,977, forward strand.
TAAAGTTTGTGTTCCCAATCATGTGGAGATGAGAAATGAGATATTAAGAGAGGCTCATAATTTTGTGTATTCTATACACTTGGGTAATAATAAGATGTACAGGGGGTTGAGACCGAATTATTGGTGGTCAGGGATGAAGAAGGATGTAGCTGAGTATATTTCTAGATGTTTGATTTCTCAACAGGTGAAGTCTAGGAATAGACATCCGGCAGGTTTATTACAGCCTCTTCCAATACTTGAATGGCCATGCGAGAATGTGAGTATGTATTTTGTTTCTTGTTTTCCCCGTACCTAGAGAGGTCATGATGCTATATGGGTTATAGTGGATAGATTTTCTAAGTCTTCGCATTTCCTTCCTATTAAAATTACCTGGAGTCTTGAAAAGTTGGTTGAATGGTATATAGCAAAGATTGTGAGATTACATGTAATGCCTTTGAGCATTGTATTAGATAGAGATTTTAGATTTAATTTTAGATTTTGGAGGGGTTTTCAGAAAGCTATGGGTATATAATTGCAGTTTAGTATAACTTTTCATTCTCAAACTGATTGACAAACAGAAAGAATCATCAGAAAACTAGAAGATATGTTGAGAGCAAGTATATTGAGTTTTTCAGTGAGTTGGGAAGCTTATTTACCTTTAATTGAGTTTGCATACAATAATTAGTATCAAACTAGTATTGGGATGGCACCATTTGAGGCTTTATATGGTAGAAGGTGCTGAACTCCAGTATGTTGGGAAGAAGTTGGAGAAAGAAAGATATTTGGTCCAAAAATGGTAGATTTGACTATTGAGAGGATCAAAATGGTTAGAGAGAAACTTAAACCAACATAAAACATACAAAAGGGATATGATGATAATAGAAGACCACCTCTTGAGTTTCAGGTTGATAATTAGGTGTATTTGAAGATATCTCCGTGGAATGATGTATTGAGATTTAAAAAGAAAGGGAAGTTGAATCCAAGATTTGTGGGGTCCTATGAGGTGATCGAAAGAGTTGGATCAATAGCATATAGATTGGATTTGCCTCTGGAGTTAAGACAATTGCACAATGTGTTTAATGTTTCCCTTTTGAGAAAGTGTTTACATGATGAATCCTATAGTATTCCGAGTCAGGCTGTAGAACTTCAGGGACATTTGATCTTTATGCAAGTACCAGTCAGAATTCTAGATAGAAAGGAACAAGTTTTGCATAATAAAGTTATTCCTTTAGTTTAAATGTTATAGCAGAACACAAATGTTAAAGAAATTACTTGGGAGTATGAGGCAAGAATGAGGGAAGAGTACCCCTAGCTTTTTCATGAGTTAGGTAAGGAAATTTAGAGGACAATTTTTTATAAGGTGGGTAGAATTATAATACTCGTGTGCATAAAATAATGGTAAAGAAGTAATTTTTCATATATTATATTGAATTTAATAATCCGTTGATCAAAGATTTAGTATTGATTTGAAATAATATTTGAAAAATAATATTGATTTTTTTTTTTGAAAAGAGTTAGAAAGTTTTGAAGAAGAAAATACTGAAAAAAATATTTAAAATTTGAAGTTCAAATGAAAGAATTTTGAAGAAAAATATTGACTGAAGTTAAGAAAAAAAATTAAAAACTTTTTTAGAAGAAAACATAAATTTTTGTATTTCTTTATAATTTAAATAAAATTTTTGGAAGAAAAAAAGATGGAAAATTGATTTTTAAAGGGAAAATGGCAAAACTATAATTATGTAATGGCAAAATGGTAAATTTTGAATGATGGCAGAATTATAAATAATCGATGGCAAATATGAAATTATATTAAATAAATAAATAAATAATAAAAAAAACCAAAATCGCTGACTTCACGTGAAAGTGGTGAAGCGACAAGGGAAAAATAAACAAAATAATAAAAAGGGATGTGATATCAACATTGATATTAGTATAAAATAATATTAAAAAAAATTGCAATGTTTATAAGTTTCTGAAAGCTCAGAGACTTTACTTTTTCAAATCTCCTTTGGTTTTCCTTTTTTCTTCAATTCAAATTCTTAACAAAAAGTTATAAAGAAAATTTATCCAATATTAGAGATAATTACAGTCATCCAATTACAATAGCAAGATTTCATCACATTTGAAGTAAATTTTCAATAAGACTCATAATTAAAATAATTATATAATTTGAATTAAGTTATGAAATAGCAAGATTTATGAAAGTTTATGATTAGGTGTTGGTGATCAGCAATCTCAAGAAATTGCTGAAAGGAGCAAGAAAGGTAAGGAAGTGATCAACGGGTAGCTTTAAGTTCTTCGTGGTGAGTTAGATTTACATTTAGTAATTGAGACCAATAAAAATATGAATTTATGATATTTGAATGAATTGTTAAATTATTATGATTGGATGATGTATTTTCTGTTATGTATGATAATTGATTGATTAAGGATTAAATAATATGTTGAAAATTAATTATATAAGAATTTGTATTTTAAAAAGGACGAATTAATGAAAAATATGCTGAGAAGTTATATGAAATTTTTGAAAATATGATTGAAAAATTGATATGATATATAATGAGACAATTTAATAAATATGATAGGAATAATAATTTTGAGAAAGAGTTAGATAGTTGAATTGAATGCTTTGATGTATGCTTGCTTGCATGTTATTACTCATATGCATAGCAGGGAAGACCAGGATGGTAGCTGGTCTAGCTAAGAAGACCAAGAAGGTAGCTGGTCTAGCTGAAATATGTCGATATGTGGGAAGACATTCCCATATGATAATATAAAGTGATCTGATAAGAAAGAAAGAAAGAAAATTTAAATTCATGCACTATATTTGATTTTAAGATTAATTATTAATGGCTGAGATGCTAAAGAATCATTTTTATTATTAAATGATTGATAGATAGATGAGTCTCATAATGAGACAATTTTGATGATAAATAATTAGAAATGATGATATAATAAAGAAGAATATTATTGATTGTTTTTATGATGTGAACTTTATGATGATATTAAATTAATAAAATATATGATATATATGTATTGAAAGAGGATAGCCTGATAATTTATTTATTAAGAGAAATTGATAGATGATTGAATTAGAATTTGAGAATAGAATGTTATTTATGCTGATTTAACAATGAATGAATATAACTAGAATTATACAAGTTTACTGAGCTGAGCTTGTGAAGCTCACTCCTCATTGTTAAATAATTTCAGGTAGCAAGTAGGACAGATAAATTTGTGAGCTGAGATCCAGATTGAGTTATTTTCTGTAAGTCTCGTGGTCCGCATCCTCAGACTAATAGAAAAAAAATTATAGGTATTCATGCATAATATATTATACATATTGTTTCAAATGAGATATTAATAATGTAACTCCCTTATTGAGGGTTGAGAGTTGATGTATATATATTTTTAGTCGATGTATGTTTTTGTGTTGTTGCATATATGTGTCGTGCTGTGACTTCAAAACGTGACGACACTGTCTCGGGGGTGGCCAACCTAGGATGGGTCGTTAGATTGTAATCGGAAGAAGATGACATAGTCATGATGTTAATGGTGGGTAAAGAATTTTGGATGGATTGAGAGGTTCCTGGGGTACCTCCAGAGAGAGATAAGTTGAAAAGGCCAAGTGTGTTTGAGGTTGAAGAATTGCTTGTGATTATATCAAGAAATGAACCAGACATAAGGAGGGAGTGGAACACTCTAAAGATGAAAGAGGAAAGATCAAGATCAAAGTCTCTAGATTTTTCAACTTAGGAGTGAATCTACATTGAGGAATAAGAATACACACAATTGTAAAGCAAGGCCACGATGAAGGACTTGGATGAGTTGAATATAATAAAGGAGAGTGATAATGAAAAAAGCTAATGATGATGATGAGATACAAGTTCTTGATGGTTCAAATGTAGTGATGAGCCATGAACGAAGAGAGCTTGTATGTGTTGAATAAGAGGATGGTTGCTTCGAAAGGTAAGCGGAAGAGATGAGAAAACCAAAAAAAAGAATTGCACCAACCAAAGAAGAAAGTTAGATTTGATGATAAGGTGGAGAATTTGAGGCAAGGTGTAGATTTGTTGGGATTTTGGCTCAAATCCCACAAGAAAGACTTCTAATTGGTTTGGGAAAAGTGGTTTCTTATTTTGTAGTTGCTTGCTCTTGTAGGAGTAGTAATAGTTCCCTATTAGATTTTTGCTTGTACAAGTAATAGTAGTAGTAGTCTACTATGATGTTGTTGTTCTTTTCTTATTAGTATTATGAAAATATCCTTTATATAGAAAGGTTCCTACAGAAAGTTAGAGCCACACTCATAATTTCAATATACATTGTAAATCAAAGGGGTTTACTACTAAAGTTAGGATTAGAGCTTTAAGTGTATTGGGCTGTCAAGTAGAGAGATCACTTATAACTAGAGTTAGGTTGAGAGTTTTGGTTACATTGGGGCTTTTGTTTTGTAAGGCAGTGAGAGTTTAACAACTTTGCTCTTTCTAAAGTTATAATTGAAGAATAATGAAACAGTGGGTTTGTTGGTGGACGTAGGCAAAGAGGTTACCGAACCACATTAAAATTCTTGTATTTATTTTATCTTTATTTTTGCTATTGTGATTGTGTGGTTGTTAATTGGGTGATATAATTCCCAACAATTTTAATAATGTGAAAAGGTTATATGCAGATGAGGCCTAGATTATTTCCAGTAGGTATAGTGAAAACTTCATCAAAGGCCAAGTCTTTGAAAAAAAAGGCCAAGAAGAGAAGTATGTCTCTCTGGAACACTTCACATATATGGAACTCAGATGTCAGAAGGCGTATAGGTAAAAAGAGGACAACTTATTACCAAATCCTAATAGGTGGAGTTGATGTTCTTATGTTTGGAGAGATATTCTCCAATCTGTTTTTGGATCAGATAGGTTTGCAAGAGTATTTTTGGAGGGTCTGAGTTTTTGTTTAGGTAATAGAATCTTATTGATTTTTGGGCTAAGAATGGATTGAGGGTGTAGTCCTTGAATCTAAATTCATGAGAATATTTGTCTTTTTTGTTAACAAACAAGGAAAAATCTCTGAGTTTGGAAAGTGGGTTAATCATAAATGGGAGTGGGAAATCGCCTATAGGAGGCAGATTCTAGGGTGGGATCGAATCAATGGAGGAACTTCTGGTAGACTATAAACTCAATGATTTCAAGTAAAAGTAGATAAGATTCTAGGGTGGGATTAGATCAATGGAGGGTGTCAACATTCAATGTTGATGTTGTCAATTGGGAAGTCGGGGCAAGCTGGGGTGGGAGGAGTTCTTAGAGATCACAAGGGAAAAGTCAAACTAGTTTTCTCAATATCCATTAGCATTGGAGATTCTAATCTTGCTGAGCTTATTGCAATTAAGGAAGCAAATGGATAATTCTGTCAATCTAGTTGGCACGGTAAGGTTGAACTGATTTGAAAGTAGTTGTATCTTGGGTGTAGGAGATGGTTAAGATGCATCAAACATGATCCAACGGTGGTTAGAGTTTCTTGGAGAGATGGAAATACTAGGGTTTCACGCCACTTTTTAGACTTTTATAAGGTTTGGAAGCAGAAGACAAAATAGCTAGTGGCGCAATGGGTCAGGTCAATTGACCCTAAGTCAAGGCTGGTCGGCCTAACAGCCCAAAAGACCGGTAGAGTCCTGGCCCCCTGGTTCATGTTTTTTCAATTTTCGAGCTTGTTTCATTTTATTTTGACATGGTTAGAATATCTTTGATGAAATCTCGTCTGAAATTAATTTTACAACATATGTTCATCCATTTTAATATTTTTTAGACTCAATTTTCATCATCAGACTTCACACATGGTTCGTTTTAATATTTGGAACAAAATTGGGTGCCTACAGGTGCTTCATTGCAAGGAAAACCTTAGCTAGTAGAACAAAGCCAGTGTGTGGAGAGGGCTAAAATCATGTTGAGTTTGTTCTTGTATAAATTTTGATCGCACTGTAAATAAAAAGTCTTTTCTAATTGTGACAAATGCAATAATAAAAGAAAGAGAAAGAAAAATCTGGATTTAGAAATGGTATATATATATATATATGGTCGGTATCACCGAAATCGGCAAGTACCAAACGCAAGATGGAAATGTGAGTATCTCGATATCGGTTTGCCACTTAAACCGATATGTACCGATGGTATTGGTTGGCACAATATGAAATTGATAACCTGGCTCAAAAATTGGACTTGGATCGATGATACCATAAGTAATGAATAAATGAGTTATCAATTATCCCAAAAGCTTAAGTTTAGGAAAAATGGTTCAATTATTCTTTTTTATACTCTAATATACCCCTCTTATGTACAAGCCGGGTAAAAGATTGGTCGGCACATGACCTCTAGTGTAAGAAGGACCAAGTGGGGTAGGAAAAACACTCAATCAAATATTAATAAAAATAAGTATCTAAGGAGTCGAAACTAACACATGAGGTTCTGATACTATATGTTAAAGAATAATTGAGTTACCAATTATCCCAAAAGCTTAACATGATAGGAAATGACCTAATTTTTTTTTTTTATACTTTAACAATTCTAATGAGATCCACATATATGTATGTATATCATAGTGTGGAATACAATGCTCTAAGTATTGAAAATTTCTCCCAAAATATGATCAGCTAACAGCAAATTACTTTACCATTATGGATGTTGAATCATAATTGTGCCTTGCCCAGGTGAGTGGTTTTTCTGCTAACCATGTGAATGCAGCTGGTGAGTGATTCTTCATGATTCCCATGGACTCCAACCAATTATCTCTATGAAAAGTTTTAGCAGGCTACCAGAAGTCACCCTTCAAATCCATTCTTGGGTTGTGGGCTCTAAAGTTCTCATAAACATGCCTTGTACAGTTCCTATGATGGCAGTAGGGAAGATTTCAGCCACTACATGTTCAAAATCCTAAAAACAAGAGAAATTTGTACAAAAAAATTGTAATAAATACAAATAAGGAAAGGCAACTGTGTTTTACAGATTATTGAGATCATTTTATGTTTGTATAACATTATTGTCAATGGCTTGCCTCTCGTTTCCTCACTAATGCATTCATGTAGGAATTAACAGAAGAACCTCCAACTTTTCATGCGTTCAACCTCTACAATGGAAATAGATGCTGGAAACAACCCATTATTTCCATATAGTGCAACAATAGAAAGTAGGATCCCACCATATAGACCTTTGAAGAAGCAACCATCTAACTTTAAGAAGGGTCTACATCCTTTTAAGAACCCTACTTTTAGTGCATATAGCAAACAAATATTCTCTTAAAACAAAGGGTTGGCTAGGCTCTATCTTCTCATTTACTTGAATCTTCACCACAGTCCTAGGATTAGTATGTTAAAGTAGTTATGCATAATTTCTAAGCTTGCCATAGGACTCAGTATGCCCACTATAAACTTCACCTTTCACCTTCCTTAGGGTGTTCTTCATCAAAGCATAACTGATGTTAGGGTCTACTCTTATTTATTGTACTAACTTTCTAGCAAGCCAATGAACCTTAGCTTCAGAATTCTTTGTTAGTCTCACACAAGTATGGACATTATTCAATGATTTAATCATAAATGTTCTTTTAGCGAGGGTCAATGATGCATAAATCCTCCAAGCACACCCATCTACCTTGTATAAAGCACATACCCTCCTTGGATCATTGAATTTTCTTCAAAACAGTAGCCACCTTGGACACCACACTCATTTAGAGTAACCTTGAACTCCTTCACACTAAGGAATATATGACCCACTTCAAAATCTATTTTCCCATCTTCTCTTGATGTAAATGTCTTCCTTGGGAATTTCATGGTATTATCAAATATCTTTTTCTTCCTCTTACTATCATCATCATCATAAAAATCTGACCCATCACTCCTGCAGTCATATGAATCATCAGAATTATAATCACTTAGCTCATTATCTTCAACAACCCCATTATCTTCACCATCCTAATCTTCTTCACCATCCTTATCTTCTTCAACATTTTCATCCTCATCTCCACTATCTTCAGCAGTCCAATTATCTTCAACATCTGAGAAGCAATAGTCTTCATTGTGTGAGTCGTCATCATGAGAGTTAACCTCATGCATCTGCTGGTCCTCATTTGCCAACCTATTTTCACATTCACCATTATTATTATTTCCTTATTGTTCAAACTCCACACTACAACCCTCATTTAAATTCGGCATATGTTGATGCTCATTTTCTACACAAATATGCTCCTAATTTGCCACTGCATTACCACACTAACCCTTATTATTCCTTTTTTTTTTCAAACTCTATATTCATCCCTTATTGTTGATAATCTAAATTATCTCTATCACCAACAACATTAATACCTCCTAGATTTGTCTTAACCATAGCTTCATTCATTTTCGCCTCACCAATATTACATCCTAGATTTATCTTAACCCTAGCTTCATTCATTTATACCTCATCCATATTACCGCTTACATTTGTCTCAACCCTAACTTCATTCATTTCTACATCACCCACACCAACAACATTGTCTTTCCCCTCATTAGAATCCAAATCAACTATTTCCACATTTTCATCTAACCAATTATGTTTCCTTTTACTGTTCATACTCAGTATTTATAGAAGGCACAATAGCAATAGGTTCAGAAATGAAATATTCACCCACATAAAAAACAATACGATCAAATTCATTATAATATTGGAAAACACTACGCAAATCCTCATCACTCTCAACTAGTCTTCCATTACGTGAACCACCGTTGACTGCATAGGTATGCTTTTGAATATGTCTTGCATCAAATTAAAAAAAATGTCTTTGGGTCGATCAATACTATTCCCCTTAGTTTTTCATCATCTCCATAGTGTAAATGTAATTCATGCACTTTTAGAACCATTGTTAACTACATCAATCAAAATACCATGTAAAAACCCTAAAGCTTCAAACATTATTACAGACATTAAAAAGACCTAAAATTCAAAACATGGGGATAATAAGATTATGCTATATCATTATGCGAAAAGTAAGGAAGAGGAATCATGTAGCAACGACATTTATAAAAATGTTGAAGATCATACCAGTTTGAATCACGACGTTCTTCAGTGCTTAAATGCAAATTTCTCGTGATAAACATGATAGTGTTGTCTTCGTGAGGTAAAAAACAACGTAAACTTATGTATTAAACTCATTAATTTTCAAATTTTTTTTGCAATTTGGACCTAGGGTTTTTTTTTGTTCGAAAGATACGAGAATGGAGAGAACAAGTTAAGGGAGAGATAAATGAGAAAGAAACTTTGTTAAGTTTAGGTCAATACGATTTTTACTCTTCAATCTTTTATATGTGGTTATTTAGTCATTTCATTTGTCCCCATTAGTACTTAACAGTTTTGTCAAAGTCAAACATAGTAAAGGTAAGTAAGTGTGTATTTTAGAAACTTGGTTAAGTAAGTGTAATCGTGGATCAACCTCATGTAGATTAATGTAATTTACCATATTTTTTTTATATTCTAACACACCTCCTTATGCAAAGCTTGTTAATCATAAGAATACAACTTGCATGTGTTATTCAATTAAACTACGTACACACCCGAATTTTATGAAAACAAAATAAACAAAGATAAAATAAAGTAAGTAAACACACAAAACGTGGTTTGGCAATATCCTGCATACATCCACGTAGGGAATAAGTTTGCACTTTACTATGAGAGAATAAAAAGTATAAGAAAATAAAAAATCGAGTTTCTATATCCAAAACTCAATACCAATAATCTTTGTATACTCTTTCTCAATTCAAGGAACACTATTTTATCATTATGTACATCATAATTTCATTGTGCATAGACATACGTGTATATCCATCAAAAACTTACTTCTTAAGTTACTTGATCTCCAAATAAAAAATTTCCCATCCAAATATCTTGCACAACAAACTACTCGAGTCCCACAACCCCCAACATATATATTAGTTGCATGTATAACCTATCACCATGAAGAAGTGTGCCTCTCGACGCATCTTAATTTCCAATGCAAATTAAGAAAAACTTTCCTCATGTCCTTTATTTTGCGGGTGCACCACTTATCACTTTTTCTCGATGACGGAGCCAAAGATTTATTAATAATGAGAGAAAATGTTAATTTATATTTGTTAGATAATATTTTATAATATTAATTAATAAAGTAGCACATATAGTGAGTGTGCATAGTACATACGTGTATATTTTTCATGATTATATCAATATTAATTATTTTTATAAATCAGTCAATGAAAAGTGAAATTATTTATAAAAACACATTTTATGTTTGAGAGTGGAATTTATCATAAACCGGGAAGGAAGAATTTCACTAAGAAATGGAGATATGAATCTCAAACGTGTTAAGAATAAGACCTTAACATCAAATTAAACCCCACCAGAGAATTTTCAATTCTCGAGCAAAGATGGAAACTAGATTAAACCTGGAATCAAATTTTGTACATGTGTTTGCTCTTTTTGTCATGCGAAATAGTAAAAGCATACAATTGGATCCCAAAATTTTCCTTTATTTCACTCAATTTTCTAAGCAACAAAATAGAGGATAAATAATAAAATAAGAAATATCTGTAAACATAAACAAAAATGGAAATAACATACCTTATTTAAAATGAAAAACTCTTAAAGGCTGAGTTGAGACCGAGTCGAATGCTGACTAACTCGGGATTTTTAACAAAGGGTGGTTTTTAGGGTGGCAGTGATTGGAATTGGATTAGCTCTTAATACATAGTGAATTGATGCCTTGTTACTATATTTGAACAACACTAGAAGGTAGTATAATTAGGTTTTGTTTAATGCTTCCATCAAAGTGAACTTAAAACTTTGAATATAGTATAATATTTACCAACCTATAACTAACAATCACATAGAGTCATTTAATTCTTGGGTGACAAAGTGTAGATATAAGCCAATGTACATATTTTTGGAGAATATTATAATAAAGTTGATTGGTATGCTGCACAAGAGGTTTGGGTTAGGTGCTACTTGGTTAAAAGATAAAAGGGTACTTACATCCAAGAGATTAAAGGGAATTTAAACAAGATAATACAATCAACATAGAACTGCAAGTTTAATGCATATGGAAATGATGAATAACAATTCATTGAGAATGATACGCTTTATTCAGTGAATTTGAGAGAGAAAATTTGCAGTTGTGAGTACTGGTTGAAAACTGGATTGCTTTGCAAACATGTAGTTATCTGCATTACAAACAAGTGAGATAAAGTGGAGGACTATATCCACGAGTGTTTTAACAGTGGTGCTGGTTTTGCTGTTAGGGTTAGTGGTAAGGAGGGTTCTGCTAGTAGGGGTGAAGATAGGGAGGGTTCTTCTTCTAGGGGCAGAGTTAGGGATGGTTATGCTGGTAGAGGTAGTGGTAGATCTGTTCCTACTTCTATTAGAGGTGGAAGAATTGGGGTTGTTAGAAGTAGGAGGACTCCAACAAAGACTAATCAGCTCACAAGAGATATGTATTATAATACGATAAGAGCTATAAGCATTGGATCTGGTGTTGTTGGTGGATTTGTTGTTGGAGGTGGTGGCCCTGTTACTAGGAGTCAGATACTAAAGTTGAAATTTTTTGGCTTTGTTATGGATAGATATGGTATGAAATCTTATGAATATTTTGGTTGATTTTAGGGATGTAATATTGAAGCCTCAAGTAGAGCTCAGAGAACTCCTCCTACTAAAGTCGCATATGAAACACAAGAAATCAAGAGTGGAAAACCATGATGTGGATTACTATCTTCTGGATGTTTTGTGGGTTTGGTTCGGGATGAGATCTAATGTAGGTGTTTTTTTGGATATATATATATATATATATATATATATATATATATATATATATATATATTGGTTTTGATAATGGCACTGTGATTATAGATATTTATCTTGTGGTGTTTGATTGTGAAAAATTTAAATCAGCTTGTGGATAGATTTGGTATTTAAGACAAGTTGTAACTTATCTATTTTGGATAGTTTAATGCATTGACAAGCTGTAATTGTAGACAACTGTTCTTCACTTTCTTTTGTATTAAGGTTGTTGTTTTCTTTGTATTATATGCACACGAGGACCACTTTCATGCCCAGGTTGATTAAACAATTCAACACCGTGGAGTTTGATAGGAACAATAGATAATAAATTTGTGAGGTTCTCGGTGATTCATCACATTGATTACATTGAAGGACCAACATTACAACTTTCTTTTTCTAACTCTTCATTAACAAAGAAAATACCAACACAAAAATGAGATTATTATAAGAGAGAAGAACAACAACAAACATTTTCATGGCCAAAAACCCATTGTAAATTCCACGAATGTGGGCACAGATTAGTCCAAAGTCCTCTCTTAACCTTTAAATTTATCCAAGCACTTCATTGCCATCTTGAATGCTAGTTCTTGCACCATGATAATTCGTAAGCAAACACCAATCAATGCATTTGCATTTCCTACATAAACAAGAATAATACAATTTGTTTATGTTTTTTCTGGACTAGAATCCTCTCACACGACAATTGCATTCTCGATTTATGAAATTTAGTTCCCTACCAGCTTCACCTTATGTAATTTGATAACTTTTGATTGATTTATAATTATCATGCATAAATATAAAAATTGATTTAAAATTCAAGTTTGAAGCAATTTTAAGGTAAGAATTTGAAAATATACTGAAGAAAATGAGTTAGAATGCACAAAAAGTATTGAAAATGGAATTTTTAGGCATCAGAGGGTGCTAATTGACTAGGTAGCCGATTGGTACCTGCCAGCCGATTATGCAGGTGACTGCACACTACAAGTCAACTGGGTAGTCACCTTGAGCATACCAGTCGATTGGGTATTCGACTAGTAGGTATTTTCAGCTATATAAATAGATTTTCACATCCAAAATTCATTTTACTTTGTTTAAACTCTCCATTCTCTGTATATATGTCTTTCTCTCACTAAATTCTCTCAAGACTATTGAATAAACTATACAAAAACTCTAAAGATTTCATAAACGATTGTTAGATTTGATCGTTCAAGGACTGATTTCAAGAAATTTCTAAAAATGTTTTTATGAAAGTAATCTTTATTATTCTTGTTATTCCATATAAAAATTATGATTTTAAGAGTACAAATCTTCATATTCTTCTTAAATGAATTTGAATTTTGATTTAAATAAAAGGAAAGCAATTTAACTAAGTCTTGAATTTAACCCAATATAGGGTTTGAAGTGGGTTATGAGATAGTAATATTGGGAAAGAATATTCTTGTTAGGTAGAGGTGAAATGTCTATTGGTGCCGCTGAGAGAAGCGCAAAAGGCAAGGAAGTGATCCACGGATAACGTTTAGTGCTTCGTGGTGAGTTCACTTTATTATTAGTAAGCGAGAAGAACTAGAGCTATGAATAAAACTTGAAATGAATTAGAAATAAGAAAAGTTAATGAATATATTATTAATGTGTTAAATCTAATAAAAAGTTGGATATATGAAATATATGATGAATTGATGTGAATTGTATCTTTGAAAGGATGAGTAAATCTTATACATTGAATTATTATGACAAATTGGAGATTTTATGAAAAGAAAATTATTTGATTTAAATGTTGTTATGCTATGTTTTCCTGTATATGATTGTATATATGCATTGCATGGCCACAAGAGGGGGGTGGTCTAGGGAAGGTCAGGACCATGGCCAGTCTGAATGTGAATGTGTTGACACATAGGGAGATGTCCCTAACAACTATATCAAAGACTGATACGGATACCCAATAATGGATGAAAATATGATTGTGTTGAGACGTGATGTGATGAAATGTGAAAAAATGAAATAAAGTGAATCTGACGAGTTGTGATATGATGAGATGTGGAAGTAAGAATAGGGGTTATGCAATGCAATCAATTAAATTCTTTTTGAGATGTTGATACATCTATATGATTGTGAAATCTTGTGATGAGAAGAAAAATGTTAAGTTAGATATTTAGAGTGATATCTATATATTGAATGAAATATATGAGATATATTATGACGTAAAAAATGATAATTGAATGAAAGTATATTGATTGATATATGACTTATAATTATAATTATGAATTGAAGTATACAAATCGAATACTTATGGTAAATTTAACATCACTGAGCTTGTAAATCTCACTCCTTCTATTTTTAATCAAATTTCAGGTAGCAGATAGGAAGGTGGATATAACTCCTTTCCTTGGGCCTAATTGTGAGTATCCAGATGGGTCCCCATGGCTTGCGTCCTCTGGAAAAGAAGAAAAATATTTTTGAAATTTGTAAATGTTTTGTACATGAACATGCATGAATGTATATATTTTGAGAAAAATATAATAAATTTTTGTATCTCCCTTGTAAAAGAGTTAAGGTGTATATGTTGTAATTATTTTCAAAAAGTTATAAAAAGTTATTGCATATAAGTTGTGCTTCGTGCTAGAAAGCGACGGTATCGTGGGCTCGATAAAGATGGGTCATTACAATTTTGGTTTCAGAGCTATAGGTTTAAGATTATGTAGACATCATAAAAAATTAGTCTTGTGATTTCTAAAAGTAGATTCATTTGATGTAGGTTTGATGATACCGCGTTGTGTGGTAGACCTAGAGCTAGAGTAGTAGGATGAAGAGGGCATGGTAGGTCCGCTTTGTTTAGAAAAGATGAGGTTGTAGTTGATTTTGTGACCCTAAAAGGGAACATATAGATAGTGCATCTGGTGCTACTAGTGGTACAGTGATAAATTCTAAGGTTAAAAGAGATGAGTTAAAAGGAGCTCTTACTCAGGCTCGTGATTGGTTGAGGGTAGAGTTGATGATCTACAGCGTAGGTTAGATGAATAGGCTCAGAAAAATCCAACCCTAGTAGTAGATCTTGTGAGTAGAGATGACAACGAGGTAGGTTTTGACCAGGCACCCCATCACCCGCACCCACACCTGTGAAAAAAAAATTCACCCGTCCCTGTACCCACCTTCGTTGGGTATGGATATCCTTCTGCTATCCCTGCCGCTATCACGGGTACAGGTACCCATCGGGTAATCCATACCCATAATTAGACCTACAATACAACCAAAAAGGAAAAAAAATTGTATGAAGTGAATCAGAATATTTTCTTTAAAACAACCAAAAATAAAAAAATCATGAAAATTTCACAATACTGAGTTCTCTTCACCCGGATTAGAAGAGGCCATGGTAGAAATAGCTCCGGGTCTGTTAAGTGGCATCACCATTTCTCGAATTCCGTCAAAATACTTTGGAAAATTTTTCACTTATGATTCATCTCTATTCTATTGGCCGATGGATAACCGGTTTTCACAACTCTTGCTTCAAGTTCTAAGAGAGAATCAAAGAAATTATATAATCTAACAACCTTGAAGCATCTGATTCCTTCAGCTGATGAGCTCAAATGAGCTTAATTAATAATAATTTAACAATAAAAAATCAAGAAAGAGAGGAAATTATAAGTAATTAAGTTAGAAAGGGAAGTTGAAAAAAATGGTGCAGATTGACAAGTCAACGAGTTCTAGCGAGAATTTCTGACAAGGTAAGAGTAGCTGACAAAAAGAAGGGAAGTAAGAGAGAGGAAATTTAAAACAACCTAGTTCCATCTTTCCCCTGAATCAAGCACCCACTTCCCATTTTCTAAAATATGAAACAAAGATACAAAGATAATTGAGTTCTCTTCTAAACATTATGATCTCACTAGTGGAAGACAAGAAGCTTATGTATGCAGTGGTCTCCTGGCAGCCTCTTTGGGTACCGGTAATAAGCCCAGAGAGAGATGGGCTCTATACACAAAAAGAGTGCAAAGTGAGGGAGTCAGTGAGGGGGGGCGATTGCTAGTGAAACCTTAAAAGGGAGTATATGTACTAAGGGAGTTAGGGTAAAAATGTAATTGAAATATAATATAAATTATAAAATTATATATTAAACGGGTACCCGTCGGGTCAGATACCACTTCACCTTCACCCGTACCCACATCCGGTGGGTATTACAAAATTCCACCTTCACCTGACCTGTCGGGTAAAAAAAGCCTCCAAACCCAGTCTATTAGGGTCAAGTTTTGCGAGTACCTAACGGGTACAGGTGAAATTGCCAATATTACCTATGAGTATTCTAGAGGTACATGATGTCTAAAGATGAGAGGTTGGGTTTATTCATGAGATGCATGGAGACTGTTTTGCTAAATTCATTAGATTGAAACCCCCATCCTTTAAAGAGCCTGACCCTATGAAGTTGAGTTATGGATTAAAAGAATAGAGCATTTATTTGGGGTATTACCAATTACTGATAGGCAAAAGGTTGCTTTTGTATCATTTTAACTGGAGGTTGAGGTTTCTAATCGGTATGATGAGATCTTTCCTAGACTGAGTATGGATGTAGATTAACCCTTAACCTGGCGTAGGTTTAAGGAAGTGCTATTTGCTAAATAATTTCCTAATACATATAGATCTTAGCATGAGAGAGATTTTATTCAATTGAGGCAGAATAAGAAGAATTGTATGATGGGAGATTTGTGGTTTTGGTTAGATTTGTACCTGAACTGGTGAATACTAAAGAGAGAAAATGTAAAAGGTTTTTAGATGGGTTGAATTTTGAAATCCGTAATAGGATTTCTTATTTGAAGCATATTAATTATGTTGCATTGGAGGATATGTCCCTTTAAATAGAGAAAGACATATTTGAATCTAGACGACATCGAGAATGG
Organism: Bretschneidera sinensis; assembly: GCA_023935145.1. Classification (NCBI taxonomy): domain Eukaryota; kingdom Viridiplantae; phylum Streptophyta; class Magnoliopsida; order Brassicales; family Akaniaceae; genus Bretschneidera; species Bretschneidera sinensis. Next base: position 44,084,652 of record CM043703.1, read on the forward strand.
CTAAATAGGAGTAGGTTTGAAGGTGCTAGAAAAGGTAGTCTTGGGATGCAAGGAGGTCGCCCACCTCAGAGGAGTCATTATTTTTCACAAGAACCCATTATTTGGAGTCACCAGAATCATAGTGAGTCAGTGACTTTTTATAACGACCCATTCTGGGTTGGCCACCCTCGAGATGGTGTCGTCACGTTTTGAAATCCCAACACGATATATGTAGGCAACAATATAAAAACATACATCAATTGAAAATATATATACATCAACCCTCAACTGGGGAGTTACATTATTAATATCCTATTTGAAATAATATATACAACATACTAAATATGCATGAATATCTACAATTGTTTTTTCTTCTTCTATTAGTCTGAGGATGTGGACCACGAGACTTAAAGATAATAATTGAGTCTAAATCTCAGCTCACAAATTTATTTGTCCCGCCTGCTACCTGAAATTATTTAACAATGAGGAGTGAGCTTCACAAGCTTAGTGAATTAAATTTTTTAGAAGTACTCGATTTATATACTTCTAGTTCTCTTCAATCATTGTTAAATCAGCATAATTAATCATCTATCTCTTCTCACATACTAATTAATTCATTTTTCAATCTCTCAATAAATAAACTATCAGGCTATCCTCTTCCAATACATATATATCATATATTTTATCAATTTAATATCATCATAAGGTTCACATCATACGAACAATCGACAATATAATTCTTTATTATATAATTCTTTTTATTTATTTATCATCAAAATTGTCTCATTATGAGACTCATCTATCTATCAATCACTTAATAATCAAAACTAATTCTTTATTGTCTCAGCCATTAATAAAATATAATGCATGAATTTAAATTATCTTTTGTTATTTCTCATCAGAAGATTTCATATTATCATCTGGGAACGTCTTCCCACATGTAAACATGTTTCAACTAGACCAAATACCTTCCTAGTCTTCTCAACCAAACTAGTTGCATTCTTGGTTTTCCCTTTTATGTATACAAAGATTATTTACAATTTTTCCATCATTTAAAATTTACCATTTTGCCATTACATAATTACAGTTTTACCATTTTCCCTTTAAAAATCAAATTTTCATCTTTTCTTCTTTCTAATTTTTTTATTATAAAAATTATAGACAAATAAAAAAAATTATATTTTCTTCCAAAAATTTTTTAAATTATTTTCCTCAACTACAGTCCATATTTTTCTTCAAAATTTGTTCATTTCAATTTCAAATTTCAAAAACTTTCAGTACTTTCTTCTTCAAAAATTTCTAACTCTTTTCAACATTATCTTTCAAATAAATAATAAATCTTTCATCCATGGATTATTTAATTTAATATAATATATATAAAATCACTTTTTTACCCTTATTTTATGAACACAAGTATTACAATTCTACCAATCTTATAAAAATATCATACACGAAATTTCTTTACCTGACTTATGAAAAAACTTGGGCTACTCTTTCCTCATTCTTGCCTCATGCTCCCAAGTAATTTCTTCAACATCTTTGTTCTGCCATAACACTTGAACTAAAGGAATAAATTTATTACGCAAGACTTGTTCCTTTCTGTCTAGAATTTTGACTGGTACTTCCATGAAGGTAAAATCTTCCTTAAGTTCTACTGCCTGACTCGGAATACTATGAGATTCATCATGTAAACACTTTCTCAAAAGTGAAATACGAAACACATTGTGCAATTTCTTTAACTCTGGAGGCAAATCCAATCTATATGCTACTGATCCAACTTTTTCAATCACTTCATAGGGCCCTATAAATCTCGGACTTAACTTCCCTTTCTTTTTAAATCGCAATACACTCTTCCATGGAGATATCTTTAAATACACCCAATCACCAAGCTGAAACTCAAGAGGTCGTCTTTTATTATCAACATATCCTTTTTGTCTGTTCTGTGCTGCTCTAAGGTTCCCTCTAACCAGTTTGATCATTTCAATAGTCAAATCTATCATTTCTGGACCAAATATCTTTCTCTCTCCAACTTCTTCCCAATATACTGGAGTTCTGCACTTTCTACCATATAAAGCCTCAAATGGTACAATCCCAATACTAACTTGATACTGATTATTGTATGCAAACTCGATCAAAGGTAAATAAGCATCTCAGTTCACTGTAAAACTTAATACACTTGCCATCAGCATATCTTCCAATATTATGATGATTCTCTCTATCTGCCCATCAGTTTGAGGATGAAAAGTTGTACTAAACTACAACTGTGCACCCATAGCTTTCTAAACACCCCTCCAAAATCTAGAAGTAAATCTAGAATCTCTATATGATAAAATACTCAAAGGTACTCCATGTAATCTCACAATCTCTGCTACATACTATTCAACCAACTTTTCAGGACTCCGGGTAGTTTTAATAGGAAGAAAATGTGAAGACTTAGAAAGTCTATCCACTATAACCCATACGGTACCATGACCTCTTTGGGTACGGGGAAAACCAAAAACAAAATCCATACTCACATTCTCCCATGGCCATTCAGGTACTAGAAGAGGCTGTAATAAACCTGTCAGATGTCTATTCTTAGACTTCACCTGTTGATAAATCAAACATCTAGAAATGTACTCAGCTACATCCCTCTTCATCCCTGACCACCAATAATTTTGTCTTAACCCTCTATACATTTTATTATTACCCGGGTGTATACAATACACAGAATCATGAGCCTTTCTTAGTATCTTCTTTCTCATCTCAACATCATTGGGAACACAAACTCTATGTCCCAATACCATCATACCATATTCTCCAATTCTAAACTCAGTCAGCTTTCCACTCAATACTTCCTGTCTGATCTTCTCTATCCCTTCGTCTCTACTCTGCATCTGTAACAAGCGATCAATAATAAAAGATTGTACCACCATATTTTCCATCAATACTCCTCTATCACTGATACTCAACTGCATTCTCATTTCTCTTAATCTACCATCAAGCTAATATCATGACTCCCAATAGCAGCTAATCTCCCTGTAGACTTTCTACTAAATGCATCAGCTACTACATTAGCCTTCCATGGATGATAGTGAATTGTACAGTCATAGTCACTAATCAACTCCATCCACATCCTCTGTCTCAAATTCAACTTTCTTTGGGTAGGTGAATTCGTCAAATTTTTGTGATTAGTAAAAATTTCACAAGTAACTCTATACAGATGATGTCTCTAAATCTTCAAAGCAAAAACTATGGCAGCCAATTTTAAATCATGGGTCAAATAATAATATAATTTAAATTCATGCATTGCATTTGTTTTAAATATTGATTATTATTGCTTGAAATGCTAAAGTGTTATTTTTTATTGCAAATTTATTGATAGATGAATGAGTCTCACAGAGATACAAATATGATGAGAAAGAAATATGAAAGTATGATATAATAAGAATTATCTGAGTGATTGACTATATGCTGTGAACCTAATAACGAGGTAATTATGAGGTAGAATTGATAGTCTCAATATAATTAAATATATGAGAAGAAGAGATTAATAAATGATGAGGATTATAATATGAGTAGTGATAATGGAATGCTGTTATCGAGTTATATGAGATATAAATGATGAATATTGGAAGACTATTTGAACAATTGAATACTTCTGGTAAATTTAATTCATTAAGCTTGTGAAGCTCACTCCTCATTGTTAAATGATTTCAGGGAGCAGGCAGGACATATAGATTGGTGAGCTGAGATTCAGACTGTGTCATTATCTGTAAGCCATGTGGTCCACATCCTCAGACTAATGGACAGAAAAAAAATATTATTTGTAAGCATTCATGCATAATATTTTGTATATAATGTTTCAGTTGGGATCTTAATAATGTAATCCCTTGTTGAGGGTTGAAGATTTATGTATGTAGGTAATTTCAGTTGATATTTTTATGTTGTTGCATATATGTGTCGTGCTAGGATTTCAAAATGTGACGACACCGTCTCGGGGGTAGCCATCCCGGGATTGGTCATTAAAATATATATATATAATTCCACTTTTCCTAACAAATTTTAATGTGCAGTCCCAAAAGTTGGACAAAGATGTCACACCTATTGAGGTGTTTAATAGAATGCACAAGCACCAATCAAGGATAGGTGATTATGTTGATAACAAGTCCAGGGACACACTAATATGTATAAAATGTATTTTTTTTTAACTTATATGCAAAATAATTGTTGGTTTTAATATAGTTTAGGAAAGAATTATTAATCATATACATTCGTTTGTAATGTGGGAAACATATGACCAGCATATTCGAGATAAGAGTGGTGGCCAGATTAAAGCATCCTCACAGCCTGAGATCGACATTGCTGAGTGGTTGCATGCATCATGTGGGATGAATAGGGGGTTTAAGGATTTAAGGGTATGATAGACGGTCGCCTTTTTGCTACCAACTCTCTGGGTAGCAGTAGTTCCTTTGTCAGATCCACTGCATCACGGTTCAGTCCTGTTGTTGATGTCAGTGCGATGCAACAACAAATGGATGATGATAGGTCAAGAATCAAGGAGCTTTAGTCACAATTGGCATGAGTGAACACTAGGGTGGATGACATGCCTTCATGTTTCGAGTCCATGGAGCAAATATTGCAACAGATATTGATCTCAAGACGTTCTAGAGCGGATCCTACCACACGACCTGATGTAAGTAAAACACATGAACTTTTTTACATTATTAGTTACTAACTGTGGTGATTTTAAGCTAAAAAAAGGTAGGTAACTTAGAAAATAGATGAGGTGGGTTTACCATCATATCCGTTTAGTAGAATGTAACTTGTGGGAACAAACGGAAACAATTTTGGATCATCGGTTACAAACCAGAGAGAGTTCGGACTTAAAAAAGTATATGACTTAGCGATTTTAAGGTAAAAAAAGTATATAACTTAGGTAACGGACGAGATAAGTTTACCATATTGTCCGTTTGGTAGAATGTAACTTGCAGGAACAAACGGAATCCATTTTGGATCACCCATTACAAACTCGAGATGTTTCGGACTCAAAAAATATATAACTTAGTGATTTTAGGTAAAAAAAAAGTGGATAACTTAGGTAACAGATGAGGCGGGTTTACCGTCACGTCCGTTTGGTAGAATGTAACTTGTTGGAATAAACGAAATCCATTTCAAATCACCGGTTATAAACCAGAGAGGTTTCGATCTGAAAAAGTATATAACTTAGCGGTTTTAAGGTAAAAAAAAAAGAGTAGATAACTTAGGTAACGGACGAGACGGGTTTACTATCACCTCCGTTCAGTAGAATGTAACTTGTGGGAATAAACGGAATCCATTTCGGATCACCGGTTACAAACCCGAGAGGTTTCGGACTCAAAAAGTATATAACTTAGTGGTTTTATGGTAAAAAAAAGTAGATAACTTAGGTAACGGACGATGCAGGTTTACCATCACGTCCGTTTAGTAGAATGTAACGGACGAGGTGGACTGCTAAAGTATATAATTTAGTGGTTTTAGTTTCTTAAATTATTTAGTTTCTGTTTTCGTTTATATATATATTTGATCATGTTATTTGTTATATATAGGATCCAGCTGCAGCGGAGGAAGCTGAGCATGTTGACCCCGATGGTGACACACACCTAGCTAACCCATGGTTTTATTTTTAGACATTTGTATTTCAAATTTTTGAAATATTTGATTATTTTTAAGGGGGAATATTTGATTATTGATTGTATTTTTATTCATATATTATATTTTTTTAATTTACAGAATATTTTGTATTCTCAATTTTGTTGTATTATGTATTTTTTTAAATATATTTGAAGCAGGTTGAATATATTTTAATAGGAAAAATCGAAAAAAAAACAATTAAAAATATTTAGAAATTAATTATTATCACCGAGGGATCCCTCGGTCATAGTATTGCACATGAATACAAAGGGATTGCTGTCGTCGGTGATAATGATTATCACCGAGAGACACATTCGTCGGTGTTGAGCTCAGTCCATTTTTTAATTATTTTTTAGAAACAACTCATTATCCCTCAGTGATAAGTACTATTATTACCGACGGGTCATCCCTCGGTGTTGGTCAGATTATTTTATTATTATTTTAAAAACGACCAAAAATGATTTTTTTTTAAAACACTATCATCGAGGGACTCCTCCCTCGATGATAGCCGTTAGTGATAAACTATCACCGAGGGAATATTTTGGCCCTCGGTAAAAAAGATGTATTACCAATGTGCTTAACACTAAGAGGGGTTATCATCGAGGGAATTCCCTCGGTGATAAGTATTACCGATGGCAAAAGACCCTTCATCGACGAGAAAAATCAATCGGTGATAAGCGGTTTTCTTGTAGTGTTAGGTTTATCCTCTCTATTTGATTGATCTCACCGATATATGATTTGGTTTGTTTACTTTGCTTGAATTTCTCTTTCACTAACGTTTCAATCATTAATATTTGGTATTGATTTTTTTTTATATTTACTGATTAATGATTAGGGAGCGAGAGTAACTTTTCCGGACTAAATTTGAATTTAACGAGAGTAAGATTATTTTATTCCATATACTTTCAATTGCTTCAATTTAATATATTAGTTTTCAAAATCAACCAAATTACTTCATTCTGATGAAAATTTCGATCAAGCACATAAAGAAAATCCACGTAGATATCACACATTAAACACAATAAATATACAAGTTCACATAAAGAAAATCCACGTAGATATCACACATTAAAGACAATAAATATACAAGTTCATAACACTATCCAGTTTGGGGGTGAAATTATTTTTAATGACTTGAAGAAATTTCCACCGAAATGGAGTGATTTAGTTGATTTTGAAAGTTAATGTATTAATTGAAGGGTTTATTGCACCGTAAATACTTAAAGTATTAACCCATTAGACTTAACAACCTAAACTATTAACTTGACGTTCTAACTCTTTTAACCATGACTCAGTTGCAATCGACTCCTTTTATTTATTTTCCAACCAATATACTCAATAGAAACAAAAAATTTTTACCAAAAGAGCATCATACCTATCCCATGAGAAAGACTTATTCCCAAAATTTGTATTTCACCCATAAGCAATTCTTTTTTTTTTTTAATCCAAAGAAAATAGTTTTATAACTTTTTTTCACTGTAGGCCAAAACAAAAATTTAGTAATACATTATTGGATTTGAGAGTTTTCAGCTTCATTGGTTTTTGGACCAGCTTCATCTTTGTAGTCCTTGCTTTACAGGTTCAATTGCTCCATTTTCTGTCTTGCAACCTCATCTGATGATGTTGGACTTGATGCGCCACATTTCTTAAGACATTCATCATGTTTTTTTTTACATTGATCAGCACAATCCATGCCCCCATTGTAATCGCACATATAATGCTTCAATTGTATTGCAAGCTTGTTTGAAATCCTCTGCCGCAGGTACAGCCGAAACTATAAAGATGAGGCATGAGACAATTGCCAATACAACCAATCAAATTTAAGTGCAATTTGTTGACGCAATATATGTTCGAAACTACAAATCAATTCAACCCAAGGACAACACTATACGTGCAACAAACAACAAATCAAAACAAATTTAAGTCAAACAACACAAATTTAATTTGTTAATTACACAAATAAAAACACAATTTCAAGTTCAGTGATGGATTCGATTCACAATTCGATTTTCAATTTGTTGACGCAATTATCACCAGTTGATCTTCGATTTTTATATCTCGTAGACTTCTTCTTCAATTTTCCTAGGTCTCGGCACAACAAGAATCATCTGATGGAAAAAGCCCCAAAAGTTTTGACGAAACGGTAATCCCTTTCTATAAATCGACGCAAGTGCTTCCTCACCACTTCTAGGATTCTTGCCATTGCCTGCTTTAGATTGGCATGTTAAATTAGGGAATAAGTTTTTTTCATGTGAGAGCCATGTGGTGCCCTTTTGGTAATTTTTTTCTTTGTTTCCGTTGAGTATATTGGCCGAAAATGGGCATAAGGAGTCAGTTGCAACTGAGTTATAGTTAAATGAGTTATAACGTCAAATTAATAGTTTAGAGCGTTAAATGCAACGAGTTAATACTTTAAGTATCTATAGTGCAATAAACCATAAATTGAAACAATTGAAAATATAATGAGTAAAATAATCACTTATCACTTTTTTTACTTAAGTTTGACTTTAATTATTTTACATATATATATATATGTTATTTTAAAAATATAAAAGTATATTTTTTTCAAAAATTTTAAACTCTATTTATGTATATACGAAAAAAAAAATTAAATTTTCTTAATGATTTAATAATAGAAAGAAAAAAAATTGTTCATTTAATTGACTAAATAGTAAACATGACAAAAATTATGGGATATAGAGAGTATATTCTATGTACAAAGTAAATGAAATCTAAGATAGGTCACAAGTATAACAAAAATATTATGATGTATGTAAAACATTTGTATCACAAGGATTAAGATCTTTTCTAGTAACTTGAGAAATTTTTTTTTCTAATTGCACTATTAAATGTATATCACGTCAACATAAAAAGTGCATTATTAAATAAATGTCACGTCAATACTATAAATGACATGACATTTATCCAATGATGCACAAAAAAATTTCTTTGAATTATTGAAGATGATTTTTTTCCTTTCTCTAAAAACAATCAATTAAACATTTTAAAATTCAATCAAACATCGAAAACATATCAATTAATTTAAAATACGATAATAGGTACTTAATATATCATTTTTTATATTATATATTTAAGTAGAAAGAGTAGGCTGAACTGTAGCCCACTTATCGACAAATTTACAACATAATAAACTTCTATCTTAAACCCTCACGTACTCAAATTGAACCATGAACTTTCAAAATTATTGCAATCTCACGCTTCAATCAACATTTCGTCCAAATTGCTAACGGATTCGAAATGAACAATTAATTTTTTTATAGAAAAAAAGAGTAAAAAGAAAAAAACTAACTTCTCTTTCACCTGTCTTCTTCACTAAGCCGCCACTTCCCACAGAATCAAAAACTTGATAAATCATAAATTTGCCATCTCCTTTTCTGTCAGTGGCAACAACCAAATTCCTTCTCATCAACCAAAAACAAACGAAATGTAAAAGAAAATTCTCTCACCCATCAGTGCCTTCTCCTTCGCCGCGCTCTCTCTCTCTCTCTCTCATCCCATCAGCTTCATCTCTGAACTCCACTACTCATGACCTCCCCTCGATATTATGAGTTATCCTTTTAAGGTCTCTTTGATAGGTGAGAGAGTAAGGTGGGATATATAAAATTAATCATAATTTCATTTTTTTTATCCCATCTTCTCTCAAGATAAAACCTATCTTACTTAAGTGCAATTAAATTTTTTTTTTACTTTTTTTACCATTGAATAATAATTATTATTATCATAATAGAAATAACTATTATAATAGTTATAATATTACTAAAAATATTTTTCTTATAATAATACTAATAAAAATAATTATTAAAATAATAATAATGATAATAGTAATATTATAATAATAAATAATAATTACTATTATTATAATAATAAATATAATAACTATAATAATGAGAATGCTTATTATTATCATAATTATAAATGTATTATAATAATAATGACAATAAAATTATTTTTTATAATCATAATAATGATATTAATAATAATAATAATAATATTATTATTATTATTATTATAGTAATAATTACAATAATAATGATATTTATTATAATTATAATTATAATTGTTGATGTCAAAAATCTGCCTCCCGGATCTCTGCGCACATGAGAGACACGTAAACTAGAAGGTCCCAGGGGGTTGTGCTTTGGGGGACTCTCCAACGCCCAAGTCAGTCATGTAAAAAAATAATAGGAGAATAATAAACTGTAAAGTTGTATATTTGTATTGTGAATCGTGAATGTGTACCTTTTTATGTTGAGATCCCTCTTATATAGTGTTTTGGAGTATTATAGTAGTACTGAAAGATTGGTGTGAAATTATGATTATGCTCTTTACCACGTGTGGTGATTTAATTTGTTTATTTGTCTGAGTCACGAAATTGTCCTTTTGCCTTTGGATGTTGTCACGTGTCGTAATAATATTGGAGAGAAAATTTTCCCCAATATCAATAATAATATTATAATCATGTTGATAATAATGATAATAATTTTATTATCATAATTATAATAATAAAAAAATATTATTTTATAATTATAGTAATATTAAAATGATAATGATGATGATAATAATAATAATATTAATAATATTAATAACATAATTCTTATGATAATAATAATAATTAATATATTAATTATATTAATAATATCAATTATTATTATTAATAAATTATAATTATGAAAAATATTATTATGGATATTAGAATAATAATAATAATTATTATTATTATTATTATAATTATTATTATTATTATTATTATTATTATTATTATTATAAATATAATAAATTTTTAATGATGATGATAATAATAATAATTATTATAATAATGATGATGATGATAATGATAGTAACTATTATAATTATAATATTATAATAATACTGACAATAATATTTTTCTTATAATTATAATAATATTATAATGATAATGATAATAATAATAATTATTATTATTATATTAATAATAATAATTATAATAATGATTATTAATTTTAATAATTATTATTATAATTATAATGATAAAAATAATGATTTAATAAAAGCAATAATTTTTTATTATTATGATAGTAATTATAATAATAAAAATATAATAATAATTTAATTTTAAGGTGTGTGAAAAATTAGAGATTATTAAGGATGATGAATAGTGCTATGATATTTTGGTACTTAGACTTCTTATCCACTTTAATCTCAACCAGCAATCTCATAAACCAAATATAGTATTAAGGTATTACCACTTTAATCTTTCTTTATTCTATCTCATGTTAATCCTAATTTTATCATATTTATAATCGTGTCTGTAAACCAAATGGACCATTAGTATCTCCACACACCCTCTTTCTTTTCTCTCATCTCAATTTTATCCCATCTCATCTTGGCACGACAAACTCTTTTTTTTAATATATGTAGATTCTATCGTGTTATTAAAGAAAAAGACAATTTGTCTTATCCCTACATTATGGTATATACATTTGATGATAAAAAAAATATAGTAAAAAAACAGTTTTATCATAAAATGTATGTATTTTATCACTGGAAGTATAAATTTTGTCACCAAATGTATGTGTTTATCACATAAAACAAATTGTCATTTTCTTTAATGACACTAGAGTAACCACCTTTAACAAATTAAATAAAGCAGCTTGGTCCGGCCGACTTGCTTAAATATATCACATTTATTATAGTATAGGGTTTATTGCATCGCAGATTCTTGAACTATGGACTTGTAACATTTAACTCTTTGAATTATTAATTTGACGTAAAAGATGTCCTTAAACTATGAATTAATAATAATTAACTTCTTAAATATATTTTACTACTGAAAAACTTAATCACGTGAGGAACTTAAAGAATAATTTCACTAGTTCAATGATTTGTCTATATCTAAACTTTTGAGCAAAAATTTATTATGTAGTAATAATCAAATGGAAGAATTCTCAAGTGCTATATTTCCGTCAAATTTCTCCTAAAAAATGGATTTAAGGAAATAATTGCTACTAATTCATAGTTAAGGGATCTTTTGCGTCAAATTAATAGTTCAGGGAGTTATATGCTACGAGTTTATAGTTCAAGGACCCATGCTATAATAAACCCTATAGTAAATAATATCGTTCCATGCAACGTGTGATGTTAGTATTAACATTTATTTATTGTAATACTTCATACTAAAAAGATATAGAGAAAACACAATAATTAAATTTTTTTTTTTTTAAAAAAAAAATTGCGCATAATTTTAATATTTTGGGCTAAGATAGAGTAAAGAAAAAAATTTGAAAATTCAAGCATGATGGTCGGGCTCGGGCTTGATTTAACTTATTAAAGCTAAGATGGACAAAAATTAAAACCCGAACATTCGAATCAACTCGGCTTGGTCCATATCTAGTGGGCCTAAAAATTAGTATAAACTTAGCTGGAGCCCAGGTTTGAACAGCTCGTGCTCTGCTTACGTTATAACTGTGCTTTAAAGTTTTATTCATCGTTCAAATGTAATCTTTGCAGTTTTGCTCTGCTTTTATTAATATAATTGTTATTTTTTCTTTAAAAAGTTAAATTAACATGGATGTGTGGATACCTGCCAGCCAAAAAAATAAAATAAAAGAAAGTAAAGAGTTTTATTCCCTTCCTTTAATTTTACCATTTTAGGGGTGGATCCGGGTGTGATCAACATAAAATTGAAGTCACCATTAATCATTTTTTAGGTGGATTGAACACTTCTTCAGAAAGTGATTATCTTAGTATTAACCCATAATTTAATACCATTATAATTGTTGTTACTCATATATAAAAATTATATATAAGCATAAATCATTAAATTTCATAAAAAATAAAAAATAAATAAATTATATCACCAATAAATACAAAGATTACAGGTGAGGCCACTGCAGACGTAAATTCTTTTCGTGCAATGGCTCCATTGGTCGTGTCGTCCTAGAAAACAACAACTCAATAGTATTTTTTCAAATTATCTTAAAGATACTTGCACTCATTGAGCCAAAGCTCAACATACCAAAATATTTTTTACCCATAGTAATGTTAAAATAATAAAAAAAAATAGAGAAAAAACTAAAATGAGAAGGAAGAATATTGTATTGTGTTGTCTTATCCAAAGGACATGCAAATAGTCCTATTTATAAGATTATAATATAGATGAAACTTTCTCAGTAAGCTAAATTAATTTAGCCTATTTTTAAGGTGGTTTAAACACACGATCATGCTAGCAATTTATTTTGCAATATAAGCTTAACCAACCTTCTTTGGCTAAAGAAAATTTTCATGTGCGGAGATTATCCTCGGAGATCCTGAAATACCTTTTTCATCTCAAAAGTTGAAACTATTTTTCCCTTTTCCTATATGACCAGTCATGCACCTTCTTTTCACCCACTATTTTGCTTTTTTTAATCTATTAGCCAGCTCTTACTCCTTTTATAAATATCATTCTTTTGCTAACACAAAGGAACCAATACAACATTAACACAAAATAATGCAAAAAAAAAGAGAAAAGAAAGAAAGTTTAGAGAGAAAGTATTCTCACTTAATGGCCTTGTTATTAAGATAATAAACCTTAAAAACATATATGGTTTAATGACTTTATTATTAAGGATATAATCATACTAAATGGAGTATACCGACTAGTTTGACTAGCCTTTAATGGGTTTCGTGCAATTACATTTGGGTTTTTTGTTAAAATATACAACACTTATAGCCTAGGTCTACGTTAACCACTTTGAGTTCATGAGGTTTAACAAGCATAGGGAAGATAAACACTCCCAGAACTCTCGTCTTATGATGATATCAAGCCGCTTAATTTCTTTTATCCTTTCATTGTTGTTTTCCAAAGAATTTTAAAGTTAAAAAATTGTTAACTAAGTTGGTCCAAGAGGGGGTGAATTAGGTTTAAAAACTTTTCAACAAACGCAAATATAATCACAAGATTAAACAACTAATCAAGAACAAGTAATATAGCAATAAATATATGCTTGCTGGAAATTAAAGAAGGAATGGAGGAGCATGAAAACTTGATTTATAATGGTTCGGCAATATCGAAATCACATTCAACCCTACGTCTACTTCTCTTCAAGGCTCCTCCTTAAAGATTTCAGTAATACGAACAAGCAACTTTCAAGGTGTTGCTGAAATCTTTACAAGATTTTATCACACAAAAGATTTACACTTAAAAGTGTTGAACACTCACAGGAGTTACACCAACTCTTCCTTACAAGATAGAATTGAATAAGGAGTTTTTGGTACATAAGAGAGAATGTAATTAATGCTTACAACCAAAGATTTTTCTCTCTCACAGGAACAAAGCTTAAGAATGGCTTAAAGATGAAATATTGAAAGATTTTAAAAGTAGTGAATGAGCTCTTCAAGAAATTGATTTTCTAGGTTGCTTTAAATTTTCATGTTTGATGGATATTTATAACTTTAACTCAATATGGTCGTTAGACACAAGGAATGCTTATTTTGTGAATTAATGCTCTATCCAGTGCCTTAATTTTTGAAAACTAACCGTTATGCATGACATGCCAGTCGACTGGGAAGATATGAAAGTTGACTATCTTCTAGAAATTTGAAATAGATGAGACAAATTTTAAAATCACAGTTAACTGTGTAGATGGGTAGTCGACTATCAAAAGTTTCTTAAACTTTTGGAAATCGATTGTCTTAAGATCACAGTCAACTATCTTTGAATGAAAGAGATAGAGAATTTTTGTACAAGACATTGCAATCGACTGTCAAAAGTCTCTGGACCTTTTGAAAGTCGACTGTCCTTAGATCATAATCGACTATATCAATTCAATATTAAATTGAAAACAGTTTCAAAGCTAAGGTTGAAAAACTTATCTGATTTAAACAAAAAGAGACTTATCAAAGTAGATTTTGAGCCAAACCAAAGCTACATAGTTGAGAGGGAGAGATATATTAAATTTAGCGAGCTGTTAATCTTCTAAAGACTCCCAACCGCTTCAATCTCCAAGGAATTTCCAAGCTGACTCATCCAACTTGAATGCCTGAGATACGTGATGCGTGCGTGCAAGCCATCTTAATTAAGTCAAAGATTAGATAAAAGATAGTTAGAACAAAAGAATTTAGTTTTGTTATTATCAAAATCAAAGTGGAGTCAACAAAAACAAATTGATATTTTGTTTTTTTTTTTTGATAAAAATCAAAATATACATGTTCAAAATTTATATATTTTATATATATTTTTAACACAGAATTTTGAAAATAACTTTTTTGAAAATTATTTAATTATAAGTCAAATGATAGAATTATATAATATAGGGAAGCACAACGAGGATCGAGACAATGTCTACATACATGTTCAATCTTTTGCTCTTAAAGTATCTTTTTATTTACTTATTTAAAATAAATTTATAAATTTTTTATTTCAAAAACGTTACCCAAGTGATATTAATAAATCAATTCACTAATGGATGAAACTAAAGGGGATATCTCGCCTTTGTTCATAGGTCAAAGGTTCGAGTCCGCCTCTCCTAATAAGGGCAAAGCCTAATTGCATCACACTCTTTGCTCTTAACCCATATTTGATTCCCCAATTACTTACATTAGTTGGGACCAAAAGCCTAATTCAAATAAAATAAAATAAAAAAAAAAACAAGGCTAAGGGTTTTAGAACCCAATAACAAATTAAAGAGTTGGCTAAAATCCCTTTTGTATGATTAGGTCAGAAGCCCATGTTCAAAACACACAAGGCCTAAATTTTTAAATGGCCCTAAGTTCAAAACCTAACTGAAAAAGAAAAAGAAAAATTCTTTTTTCTAAGCCATCATGTGGGGCTAAGGTCTCTTTGTTCACAAAACTTCTGAACCAAAATCAAAAGCATTATTTTTAAAAAGAAATTCCACAGAAATATGACATTCAAGCAAGCCACCAATCCCATAAAGAAAGAAAATTCAACACAGTAGTTCAATTGGTGTGATAAAACATGGAATATCGCTTATCATTGCACAAAAAACCAAAAATCGAACCTCACTCACACTAGAGATTGAGGGATAAGAGATGAGAGAGAGTTAGTGATACCAGTTAAGTTATCTGAATTGCTTCGATTGCAATTCAACTCCAAAAAGGAGAGAAAGAACTAAATCCAAAAGTACCAAATTTTGTTGAATTCTTTGAATGACTTACATATAAGAGAGTTTTCTTATTTATGCCTTTACAACATATCACTCATTTTCCTTAACATCTTCTACTTCTTTGTAACCACTTTAACAGAATTAAAACTAACTGTTGTATAGCAATTTGTTTAATAGATTTTTCTAACTGATTCTCTAACTGATACTTTTTAATAGTTTTAGATTCTTATATGTTTTAAATAATAAATTCATTAGTCCACATAGAAATCACTTTATGTCTCCTACCACATCAGCTTAATCATTCTTCCACTGCAATATTTCCCTTAGTAACTTCTTCCCAAGTGTTAATGTTGGTATCATTACCACCCCCATAAGGGTTCACCTTGTCTTTAAGTTGTAAGTGAGAGCATAAGGATTTGAATTCTTCACTGTCTTCCCACGAGGCCTCTTTTAATGGTGGTTGATTCTACTTTACTAGACAATGTGAAACCTAAAACCCTTTTCCGAGGACTTTCCTCTCTCTAACAATTGCTAGAAGCTTGAATTTTGGTTGATTTTCAACACTATAAGTAGGTAATTTAAATGGTGATATTGAAAGACTTGAGTTACTAGACCTAGTTTGTTCAGAATTGGAAAAGGACTAAAAAATCTATTGTTCAGTTTGTTAGAAGCTCTGTTGGCCACTGTAACTTGTCTATAAGGTGACAACTTGACTAGTACCATATCTCCTACCTGCAATTGAATATCAATTCTGCGTATATCATCTTTGGTCTTCATTCTAGCTTGAGCTTTCTGTAAATGACTTTTACATTTGATAGAGGATCTAATCTATAGTTCCCAAATCATGATCAATAACTTCTATCTTGATACTTCCTATGCAATAAGCTGGAATAGGATAAGGTAATGTTCCATATACTGCCTTAAAAGGTATCATGCCTATAGAAGAATGATAGACAATGTTGTAATCAAATTCAGCTGAATTCAAGTATTTAACCCACTATTTAGGTTGCTTAAATACAAATGCTCTTAAGTATTGTTCGAAAATCTATTAACCACCTCAGTTTGGCCATCAGTTTGAGCTAATCCTTAATCCAGTGGCGTGTAACTTGAACAACTCTTTCTAAAAATTACTTAGAAACACAAAATCTCTATCATTGAAAATTAATCTAGGAAATCCATGTAGTTTACACAGTCTTTACAAACAATGAGGCTACTTTGTTAGCATTGTAATGGGTTGGAAATGACTAAAGTGTACACTTTTGGGGAATCTGTCAACCATCACAAGGATGACTATGAAGCCATGAGAAAGGGGTAAGTGAATGATAGAATCTATGCTCAAATCTTCCCAAACTTGTTTTAGAGTTGTAAAAGCTGCAGTGACCCAGATAGAGAGAAATTATTGCTCTTAATTTTCTAACATGAAAGGCATTGTTAGACAAACTTATATACACCATTTTCCCATTCCTTTTCCAAAAGAAGTTTGCAACCAGTATGATGTAAGTTCTCTGAACTCTAGAATGACCCCCAATTGGTGCAACATGGAACTCTTTAATCAATACTTGTTTGAACTAAGATTTTTCTCCTAAGTAGAGTCTAATTCTATAATATAATAAGCCATTCCTAACTTACTAGTTTCTGAACTGGTGAGGGTTTTCAGTCATTTCTTGCATAAGGTAAGATATTTCTACATCAAGTTTTAGTTCCTACTACTTGAGTTGCTCAACCAGTTCAAAATTTGGGAAAGAAATAGCCATTAATGTAGCCCTTGTAATATCTTCAATATGCAATCGAGAAGGTCCATCTGCAACTGTATTGTCTTTCACAGGTTTGTAGGTAATCTCATATGATAGCCTAATAGTTTAGTAAAAAAGTGTTACTATTCAGGTGTTTGTACGACCTGATCCACAAAATGTTTTAGACTCTTATGATTTGTTTTGATGTAGAACTTGCTACCTAGTAAGTACTTCCTCTATTTAGCTACTGCAACAGTGATGGCATATAATTGCTATATGTAAGTTGAAGCTTTCTACATCCTTGGTCAGAGTTTCTTATTGAATAAAGCTATGAGGTGGCCTTGCTGTAATAAAACAACTCCAATACAAAAACTAGAGGCATAAATTTCTATTATAAATTGCTAAGAAAAATATGGTAGTGCTAATTCAGTCATAGTTGTTTTAAGGTTGTTGAATGCTTGTTCAGCCTTGTTACTTCATGTAAACCCTTCTTTCTTCAATATGTCAATAGAGCATTCTTAGAAGCATAGGCTTTAATAAATCTTCTATAATATCCAGTAAGACTAAGGAAACCTCTCAACTGTTTTTTACTCTTTGGGATAGGCCATTTAAACATAACTTCAACTTTAGATTGGTCTGGTGCTACTCTATTAACAGAAATGATATAGCTAAGACAGTCAATGGATGACTGTGCAAAATTGCATTTGCATAACTTTGCAAACCATTATTCTTCTTGCAAACAGTGCATTACTATTTTCAAATTCTCCATGTGATCTGCTAAACTTCTATTATAATTCAAGATGTTATCAAAGAAAAACTATAAATTTTCTTGAAAAAGCTTGGAAGGTTTTGCCCATGGCAAATTGGAATGTGGCAGCAACATTAGTGAACCCAAAAGGTATTATAAGAAATTCAAAATGGTCATAATGTGTTTTGAAAGTAGTTTTCGGATTGTTATCTTTGTGCATCCTAACTTGATGATATCTAGCTTGGAAAAAATAGTGGCTACATGTGCCACTATAAATCAGTTCATCTAAAGTAGGGATTGGAAATATATATTTGAAAATTATTGCATTCAAACCCATATGATTCACAAAGAATCTCTAACTACCTTTCTTCTTTTTCATTAGAAGCACATGTGAACTGTATGAACTGGTGCTATACTAATGATACTGGAATTCAACCTTCCTAGAATCATTTTCTCAATTTCATTCTTTTGGAAGTGGGAGTTTCTTTAAGGCTTAATATTTATTGGTTTGGCATTAGGTTCTGATTACACCTAGAGTATATTGCGGCAGTTGTAGCACAGCTTTGGGGTGTCGATTCCACAGGGAGACAAACTAACTACAAGAGAAAGTGCAAACCTTAAAACGAACGATAAAAGTTAGACGAGAAAATCTAAGTTTGAAGTAGTATGAAATAATTGTGTAAATATAATAGGGAAACAACAAGGGTCCAGGAATCCTCCCTAGGTTCGTTGCCTTATTCTAATCTTGATTCAGTTGTTTTTATCTCGATTGCAAGTTTCACATCCCAAACAAGCAATCGGCAAATATTCAATTAAAGCACATATATAAACCCTAACGTAATTGTTATGAAATACTCTTTACTTTCAAGTACACATGACCTAACTTATAGATTATCAAGAAGTGACAATATATCATAATGACAACACTGCAGTAATGGAAAAATCTATAAGAGAAATCTACCGAACTCAATCACACCTCAAAAACATCACATAAGAAGAGCATAATTAGACTTATATGGGGGAGAAAGATGCAATCACCAGATTAAGGGGAAATCTTCTAATTAGATTAAAAAGTAAATCATAACAATGTTTAATGATAATAAATCCAAACTACAATGAATCAAGACTAGAAAATAAGAACAACTACACCTAGGGATTCATCTCTTTGCCTTGCTTGGAGATTAGTTGGCCATGGGGGAGAGTGTGGCAGCCTTCATGATGTTTTCCCCTGCCTCCAGCCTCTCAAAAAGATGTCTTTCTCTTCAACCCTAAGTGATCTATTTATAGTACAGGGTCCAAGGGGGTTTTCGGGTTTAATCTATTGTTAAAACCCTAATTAAGTTCTGACTCGGAGATATAACATCATGTACGCGTTGCAGTGCTCCTTTATGGGCGCTGCGGTGTTGGCTTTAGCTTTGGTTGGGTGTACTTCTGGGCACCATGGAGTTGACTGAGGAGCACCACGGTGCACACTGATGGTTCAAGATGTGGAGGTTTCTGGGCACCGCGGTGCTGGCTGAGGGGCACTGCGGTGCACACTGATGCTGTTCTGGAGGTCTGACCATTATCTACTAAAACTGCCATAACTTTCTCTAAAAAAAATAATTTTTATGAGCCGTAAAATTCTTCAGAAAATAGACTTCCGGATCTTTCTAAACATATATGGCTCATCTCCTGGTTCTTCTTGCATCAATACAGTTTAATTTGCAAAAATGATTGATCTGTACGAGCAATTCTAGCAATTTAGTTAAACTCATTTCCAAGTGCTTGTGAACCTTCACTTCGGTGTTCATCGAGTCATTGTGCTTCAAGCAATGATAGCTTTTCCATCTCTTTTGAACTTAAAGTATCCGAAAATACATCGAAATAGATCAATGATCCAAGAATGACACTTTAGAGTTGTTAAGGAATAAAAGTGCAATTCAAACTTAGATCAACCCTAAAATGCTAACAATTAAGTACTGTAAAGATGTATTTTATGACTCTCATCATAACCCCCGACTAGCTTATTGCTAGTCCCTAGCAATTCAAGCAAAAACAAAAGATGAATTCTACAGTGGGAATCAAAACAAAGTAAAGCAATGTTAGTGTTAAACCAAGAGTAATTCACTTTTGTCTAAAAAATTGCACATAACACACGACATATAGAATCATTAAATTTCACCCAAGTCCAAAAGTAATCTAAACATCAATCTTAAAATTGTTATCGACTCTTAACATCCATCTTACCATAATCTATTAATCTGAATGCCCGGATGATTTATGCACAACATTCATGAATACAAGTCTTGGCCTCTAAGAACAAAATTGCGTGACATCAATCACAAATCAAGCTCCATAGGTTTACTTTTCAAATCGCTCTCCACTATTATAGAAAAAATCACACTACATTGGATCAATAGGTCTTTAATAAGCTTGTAACGTTAGGCTAAGGTAAAGGTTAAGAAAGAACGGGAAGGATTTAACAAGTAAAAGAACTCAATCTCTTAGTTTTAAACACAACCACTTTAAGCACTGGATAACCTTACTTCAACACCCAACTCTTTCAAACATTTTCATAAGAGCTTTTCTCTCAATAAGTCACCATTTTTCTTCTATATTCTTCTTTCTTTGCCATATTTCATTCTTTTTCTTTTGTATTTTTGGCATAAGATCATTTACTTATTTTTTCATTCTTTTCTTTTCTTTCTTTTCCACAACCCCCCACTTATCTCATTTAATGTACTTGAGTTATGGTAGTAATATACTTTTGCATATTTCCATCCTTACTCCTCTTGAGTGTTTTCTCAACAAATGTGTATAACCAAGTTCTTTTAAAAGAAGGGTAAGGATAATATTTTTAGGCTCATAAGGGTAAGTAAATGGGTTTTCGAAAGAAACAAGCCTTAAATTCTTTTTCAAGAAAAATGCTCAAACAGGTGACTAGTGATAGATACAGCAATGATAAGTTTGAAAGGCTCAAACGGTCCAAAAATGACCTATATCATATCCTAAGTAATATGCATTCTAGGAATTCGCCTCAAGTGATTATCAAATAAGTTCTAGAGCTTGTCGAGACCGCAAAAGTATTCACAAAACAATCACACATAAAACTTCCCTAAATGCTTTAGACTATTCATACAATCTTACCACAAACTAGAGTCTCAAACCAAATCAAGATTGACACTTAAATTATTCTCAAACCGAAGCAAGATTTAACTTCTTCTAAATGCTATATGCTATCTCAATTAAGTTCATATCATTGACGTGTGATTTAACTCTAAGGCTAACACAAAGCATGCTAAAAACAAACAAAAAGGGAGAATGACACCAAGTAGTTCAATGGAAAAAAAAAAAGAAGAAAAACATTGTACGGAATAATAAAGAATATGGAAACAAAGAGATGCGTTTCCTCCACCCCTAACTTAAAAATTTCATTGACCTCAATGTAAAAGAAAGAGTAAAGGAAACTCCCTTTGTAGCCAAAGGTGCACAGAAGCTGAAAATTGTGCTCCACCATTTGAACTGCTTTGTATATTTGTCACTGAAAAATAAATACTAAGTTAATACTGGAAAACAGAAAAAAAAAAAATACGAACAATAAACAAGAAAAAGAAATATGAAAACAATAAAAGTAAAAGGATATATTGTGGGGTGCCTCCCATGAGTGCTAAGTTTTACGTCTTCAGCTAGACACTTTTATTCCCTCCTAGACAAACATGAGCTGAATGCACCAGCAACTGCTTCACTGTCAAATTGGGTGCTTGTTTGCTTTGAAGAGGCCTCAAGTATGTCATCAGTAACATCTCCAGATTTTGGCTCAATATATGCTCTTGTGAACCCATGGGTGTGGATTGACTCTAATGGATTAAGGTGATGGACCTTTTCCATGGGTGAGTCAATCATATATACTTGGTGGCTCTCGTCCACATCCTTTGATTTGTTCGGTGTTGGGATGTGTAATGACTTACCACTTAGTGTCATAATGGCATTCACCTCCTTCAAAAAATTTTACGCTAAGTGTTATCCATAGTGTGTGGACTGAGCTTGGGAAGGGGACTGAGCTTGGAAAGAGAACTTACCTCGCTCATTCACACTCAAGGAGCTCATCAACTTGGACATTTGGCTCTTTAGATCCTTATGTTCTTCAATAACCTGCGTAATTAAAGATTCAAGCCTTTGATTAGTCTTATCTTGTGCCTCAATAAAAGCATGCAAAGTTTCTTCTAAAGGACTCCTAGAAGGTGCAGGTGCATGATATTGTGCAGGATATGATCTAGGTTTTCAGATTTTCAACTAAGATTGGGGTGATTTCACCACTCCGGACTATAGGTATTAGAGAATGGTGAAAAAGGCTTCTTGTACATACCTAAGGCATTACATTGTTCCTCATACATCCCTCTCATCTCCACAAATGTGGGACACTCTTGGGCGAGATGATCTACCCCGCCACACACAAAACATGATTCAAAAGACCTTGCATGATTAGCTACGTGTGTTTGCTGTAAGCCCTTAGTCTTTAACGCATCTAGTTCCCTAGTGAGCATCTCGAACTTAGCCTTTAGGTTATCCTCTTCCCTAAGATGGTAAATTCCACCACCATTTGGGTTCCCTACAGGTCATGACCTGTTTTTGCTTTCAGTAGCACTAGGTCCAATCCAAGTGTGAGCTTTTTCAGCAAGCTTATTGAGGTACTTTATGGCCTCATTAGATCTTTTTCTAAAAATTCACCATGACACATCATCTCTACAAATTGGCGCTCCCTATATGTAAGTCCCTCATAAAAATAGCTCACTAAGCACCAATTCTCATACCCATAGTGAGGGCATATACTCAACAACTCCTTAAATCTCTCCCAAGACTGATATAAAGTCTCACTATCCTTTTATGCAAAAGTGGAGATTTGCCTTTTTAAAGCATTGGTCTTATATTGGGGGAAATATTTATTAAAAAAATCTGAGTCATCTCAGTCCACGACCCAATAGATTGTGGTCTCAGTGAATATAGCCAACTCTTAGCTCTATCTTTCAAAGTGAAAGAAAAGAATTTAAGTCTCATAATGTCAGCAGTTGCATCTTGACTATGAAAAGTCGCAACTACTTCCTCAAACACTCTAATGTGCACATATGAGTTTTCACTTTCCAGGCCATGAAATGTAAGGAGTAATTATATCATCCGTGTTTTAAAATCTAAATGGCGAGTATTGGCTGGAAACATGATGCATAATGGTGTGGCTATGCGTGTAGAGTGGAGATAATCCTGAGGGGTCCTAGGAGGTTGATCTTCTTGTTCACTCATCTCTTCGGGACTAGATGAGTTATCAAATAAAGGATTTAGAAAAGAATTTAATTCTGACTCTAACACAGGCCTACAAGAAAATCTACCCAAAGTGTCTATATCGGGGCATGTAAGATCACAAAATAACAAAAAAAAATACTATAAAAAGAAAGAATAAAATAAAATAAAATTAATGCAACAAGCTAAAAGAGAGAACGAAGTTACCACCTTTACAAACTGCTAAAAAGAAAAATTATTTACAATTCTTCTACCGTCATGTCTCAAGGTTGACAATCTTCCTTGTACTTAAGCACCTTGGCAACGGCACCAAAATTTAATTACGTCCAAAGCATAATGTGATAGTTGTAGCACAACTTTGGGGTGTTGATTCCACAGGGAGACAAACTAACTACAAGAGATAGTGCAAACCTTAAAACGAACGATAAAAGTTAAACGAGAAAATCTGAGTTTGAAGTAGTGTGAAATAATTGTCTAAATATAATAGGGAAATAACAAGGGTCCAGGAATCCTCCCTAGGTTCATTGTCTTATTCTAATCTTGATTCAGTTGTTTTTATCTCAATTGCAAGTTTCACATCCCAAACAAGCAATCGGCAAATATTCAATTAAAGCACATATATAAACCCTAACATAATTGTTATGAAATACTCTTTACTTTCAAGCACACATGACCTAACTTATATATTATCAAGAAATGACAATATATCATAATGAAAATACCACAGTAATGGACAAATCTATAAGAGAAATCTATCGAACTCAATCACACCTCAACAACATCACATAAGAATAGCATAACTAGACTTATATGGGGGAGAAAGATGCAATCACCGGATTAAGGGGAAATCTTCTAATTAGATTAAAAAGTAAACCATAATAATGTTTAATGATAATAAATCCAAACTACAATGAATCAAGACTAGAAAATAAGAACAACTATACCTAGGGATTCATCCCTTTGCCTTGCTTGGAGATTAGTTGGCCATGGGGGAGAGTGTGGCAGCCTTTATAATGTTTTCCCCGGCCTCCAGCCTCTCAAAAAGATGTATTTCTCTTCAAACCTAAGTGATCTATTTATAGTACAAAGGTCCAAGGGTGTTTTCAGGTTTAATCTATTATTAAAACCCAAATTAAGTTCTGACTCGGAGATATAACATCGTGTGCGCGCTGCGCTGCTCCTTTATGGGCGCTGCGGTGTTGGCTTTAGCTTTGATTGGGTGTACTTCTGGGCACCATGGTGCTGGCTGAGGAGCACCATTGTGCACACTGATAGTTCAAGATGTGGTGGTTTCTGGGCACCGGGGTGCTGGCTGAGGGGCACCGCGGTGCACACTGATGCTGTTCTGGAGGTCTGACATTTATCTACTAAAACTGCCATAACTTTCTCTAAAAAAATCATTTTTATGAGCCATAAAATTCTCCAGAAAATAGACTTCCGGATCTTTCTAATCATATATGGTTCATCTCATAGTTCTTCTTTCATCAGTACAGTTTAATTTGCAAAAATGATTGATCTGTATAGGCAATTTTAGCAATTTAGTGAAACTCCTTTCCAAGTGCTTGTGAACCTTCACTCCGGTGTTCGTCGAGTCATTGTGCTTGAAGCAATGATAGCTTTTTCATCTCTTTTGAACTTAGAGTACCTGAAAATGCATCAAAATAGATCAATGATCCAAGAATGACACTTTAGAGTTGTTAAGGTATAAAAGTGCAATTCAAACCTAGATCAACCCTAAAATGCTAACAATTAAGTACTGTAAAGATGTATTTTATGACTCTCATCAGGTTCCAAAAGATTTTTGTGATCATTTTATCTAGTAGGTAGTAAGGAATAAGGTTTAAAGAATGCTTTTATGAATTTCTTCAATGTCTTTGATACCAAGATCTACCTCTCGCAATTGGTTATCAACTCTTTGTTATTGTTGCTTACTCTTATTTTCATTTACACATGCCATTAGCTAAAGACAATAAGCAATGCCCCCATTATCTTTCAACCCTTTGAAGTGCCTTACTGTTATTTGTTCAATTTGATAACCTTTATCTCATTGTAAATGAAATGATTTCTCTTTCCATTGGAATTTCGTGGTTATTTCAAAATAATCAATGGTAATAAGACCTAACAATTGTAACCACTAAACTTTAAGCACCATATTGCACTCTGCAGTGGTATTATGAAGAAATTAGGGACAAATGTGTGTTGTTAGAGAGATAACAAGACATTACTTCTCATCCCCACATATGACATAAATTCACCATTTCCTACATGCACCCTAAATTGCTTTGGAGGAGTAATAGGAATACCAATAAACTCGGTTACCCTTTCTTGGCTAAAATTATGGGTACTCCCCCATCTATCAGGACTTATAATTGAATTTTTTTCCAATAACACCTTGCAACCTCATGGTTTTTGGTGTGATTTGCCCCATTAAAGAATGAAAACTCATAACATGCAATATTTCCTCCATTTCATCCTCTAGTGGTTCCATTTATAGAAATATTAAAGATAAATTATTTTCATATTATTGAATGCAAAACACTGAATCTGTATAGGTTCTTATATAGTACAATTGTTGTCAATAAATGGAAATAATTATTAGACTCATAAACTTAAGTGATTTTTACAAGATCTCCTTAATTCTAGCAAGATTATTTCTTAACTTTTGATTGCTGAGATGTTGCCTTGCTAGAAGCCTTGATAGAATCAATTGATTACTTCCTCTTAATGTTAAAAAAATTAGTTGAATGATTCTCTTTAATGCACCAACGCAAGATAGGTGTACCATCAATAACACCTATTTTTTATATTATATAGTGATGAATTGAGTGTGTGAAAGAGGTTTTGTGAGCAAGTCAGTGAGCTAGTCTTTTGAGGAAACATAAGAAACAACAACTTGGCCCATGGAGACTCTATCACAAACAAAGTGATAGTTGATTTCTACGTGTTTCATTCTTAAGTGAAAAAATGGTTTTGCACAAACATAGGTGGCACCTATGATTTTGCAAAATACAATTGGAATTGGAGGTGTTCGAAGTCCAAACTCAAATAGCAAATATTGCACCCAAATAAGTTTGGATATGGTGGTGGCAACAGCTTGATATTCAACTTCTGTCGAAGAACAAGGGACAAAACGTTGCTTACGAGAGGACCAACAAGTAGTTTTAACCTCATATTGATTTTGATAATGAAAAAACTAATTTATTTGCTCTATCTTTTTTCTAAAGTTCATTTTTAGTTAAGATGTTTTGTATGCCTTTTAGAAAGTACAAACACACTCTAGAAGGTGTGCATGCATGCTTAATGTGAGGCACGCACAAAAGAACTTGAAGTTTTGAGGATCATTCAAAGAAGAAGGTGAAGAAGTTGAGAGTTATTTTTCTTAATTAAGTATTCTTGTTATTTACCTCTCTACTTTTAGCTTTAAAATGATTCAAATGTTTTCTAAATTGTCTCACGTAAAAACCAAGTGTTTAAAGTTCAAATATGCTATAAGTTTTTAAGTAAAACTGAAATTTTGGGTAGCCACAGTCTATTGCATTGGTACCACAGTCCAATGGAGGCTCAAAGGCCTGTTTAGATTTTACTTCTAGAGCCAAAAGGCATTCGATTGTAAGATTCAATAGTAGATTGTAAAAGAGATAAAAACATTTCATTGTTGACTAGATGAACACCACAGTCGACTGTGCTCTCGAATGGAGCCTCACTGATTCAAATTTTGAAAGGCATAATCGACTGCGCAAGAACTGTAATTGACTATACTGTCGTGAATAATGTCTAGTTTTTAAAAATTAAGTCGCAAGTCATGTATTCAATGTGCCAAATGGCTATTTTTTGTGTCTGACGGGTAGTAGGAGTTAGAACTATAAATACTTATCATCATTGAGAATTTAATTTCAACAAGAACAATCAAATTGATTAAAGAGTTCATTTATTGCTTTTCAAGATTTCTAAATATGGAAATTTAGCCATTCTTAAGTTAAGAGATTGTGAGAGAAAGAAAATTTCTGAGTTGTAAAGCATTTATTGTATACTCTCTCTTGTGTACCAAATCATTTATTCACTATCATCTTGTAAAAGGGTTAGCGTAAATTTTATTGAGTGTTCTTCAATGTTTATGAGTTAAACACTTGTTACGAAAAATTATTGTAAAGGTTTGAGCAACACCTTGAAATTGTTTGACATTTCTTCTAACTTCCTAATCTCAGTACTAGAATCCACCACATATTCTAAATACCCCTCGCAACCCTTCTTCAACCATTTACTAGCAGTCAAGGTAGAAATAAGACAGTTGGCAAGCATCTTACATTCTCCCTGAAAATTAAACTCATTCTGTCCGGGTATCTTGAACACCACATTCTTCCTAAAACAATCTACCCAAGCATGATATACAGATAACTAATTCATCCCCAGAATTAAATCAAAATCTGTCATATCTAAATGAAATAAATCAACTTTAAATTCTCTATCATGCATATTAATCACACAACCTCGATAAATTGTCCTGATAATAACCCTATCCCTAGTAGGAACCTCAACAATATCGCATACATCAAAGGACTAGCACTAGCATAAATAGATTTCATATAAACACTAGATAAAAAAGAATGGGTTGCAACATGATCAATCAATAATCTAGCAAGCCTACCAATGATAGATATCATACCCATAACAACATCAGAAGTGGCTTGTGCATCCTATTAGGTCAATGCATAAACTCTTCTGTCTCTGGACTATAACTAGCTACCATGTCATCGCTCAGCTACTGATCCTCTACCTCTGCCCCACACACTACCTGATGCACCACCTCTCTCCATCGATCTTCTCCCAACACTTCCAGTGCCTATGTCATAAGATTTCCCCACTAAAAAATCTACACCAACATGTCCTCCCTCACCACATACAAAGCATATCTATGTAGAGCAATTCCGAGGCAGATGCCTCATCTGATTATATCTAAAACAAACCCTTGGCTCTTGATCATACATCAGATTACCACTTCTCCTTAGTGGCATACTTACTCCTTTACCATAGCTCCCACTTCCCATAGCCTATCTCCTTAATCTAGGGGTCCCATCGGTATTAATATGAGCTACAGAAGCAACAAATCCTACTTGCCTCTAACTCTATACTACAGTTCTTTATGACAAGGAAAGCCCCTTCTAGGATGGTCTCCCACCTTGCACACTCAGACTGCCACCACCTATAGGTCCCTCAAATCTAGACCTCTTCAGCCACTCCCTCCTACCTCTAAAATTCATCAAATCTTTCTCAATTTGTAATGTTTTATCCTCCAGTATAGTATAATTTTCAATGACCATATAAGAGAATTTAGTATGAATTTCATAGTGTAACCTGTCTAAAAATCTCTTACATTTCCTCTCCTACATATTCACTAACTCAGGTAAAAACCTTGGCAGGGCTATAAATCTACTATCATATTCAGCCATCGATAAAGTACTCTGCCTTAGATGAATAAAATCTCTCTCTTGTTGTGCTCGAAATGTATCTGAAAAATACTTTGCAAAGAACCCATCCTTAAACTTACTCCAAGTTAAAGGTTGTTCTACCTATGTACTCACCATGGGCAGAATATCCTCCCACCTTTGAGAAGCCTCACCTTCCAGTATAAATAAAGCAAAAACAACCTTCTGTCTATCTGTCATTGATAAGACTTCAAAATATTTCACAACATGTCTAATCCACTGCTCAGCTTCCACAGGATTTACTGATCCTCTAAAAGAATGGGGTTTAAATTTAAGAAATCTCACAAAACAATCCCCTTGCATCTCATGTACAAACACACATTCTTCCTTATGAACCTCTTGTCTCACCACATCAGGTTCTATTCTACCCCTTTCCTCTAATCTTCTATGCAAATTATCAGCCTTTCTTCTGCTACATTCCTCCTCTTTATAGCATGATCAAGAGCTTCTCTCAATTTATCCTCCTAATATCAGATTCTCTCTCACCTCTACTAGTACCAGTTGCACTAGCAACCTGTTCCCTTACAGGAACCACAGACTCAACATCCCCCTCTGCTTCAACTCTTCTAAAGATTGGGGGTCTACCACGTCCCCTCTGATTTAGAACTCTACCTCTAGTTCTATCACGTCCACGTGTCATCCTCAGACTCTGCATTAAAATATAGTTTATTTAAATCTTCCACTTCTTTAAATTCTTATGCAGTCTACATAATCATAAAACCTAATGCTCTAATACCAAAATTATAATGACCCATCCTGGGTTCACCACCCCCAAGACGGTGTTTTACATTTTGAAAATCCCAGCATGACACATATATGCAACAATATAAAAACATTAACTAAATTATCTACATATATAAATCATCAACCCTCAACAGGGGAGTTATATCATTCAGATCTCAACTGAATAGTATATATAACATAGTATGCATGAATAATTACAAATATTTTTTTTTTCATTAGTCTGAGGATTTGAACCACATAGCTTACAGATAATGACTTAGTCTGAATATCAGCTCACCAATCTATCTGTCATGCATGTTACCTAAAATTATTTAATAATGATGGGTGAGCTTCACAAGCTCAGTGAATTAAATTTCCTAGAAGTATTCAATTTGTATAATTAATCTTCCAATATTCATTCATAGATCTCATATAATTTGATAATAGCATTCTATTATCACTACTCATATCATAATCCTCATCCTTTATCAATCTCTTCTTCCCATATATTTAATCACCTTGACACTATCAATTCTATCTCATAATTACGTCATTATGAGGTTCACAACATATAATCAATCACTCAAATAATCCTTATCATATCATACTTTCATATTTATTTCTCATCATATATGTCTCTTTGTGAGACTTATTCATCTATCAATAAATTTACAATTAGAATAACACTTTAGCATCTCAAACAATAATAATCGATATTTAAAATAGATGCAATGCATGAATTATTATTTGGGAACGTTTTCCCACATGTCGACATGTTTTTATTTTAGACCGGCTGCCTTCCTAGTTCTTTTATCTCCAACACACATTGGCTGTCATGGTTTTTCATTTATCACCAGCATATACCAGCTGTCACAGTTTTCATTTATCACTAGAGTATACCGGTTGTCACGATTTTCATTTGTCACCAGCATATACCATCTGTCATGGTTTTCATTTAGACCGGCCCCCTCCCGGTTATTTTATTTCATGCATATGCATATGAACAATGATATGAAATATGCATATGAATAATAATTTAAAAACAAGCATACATTCAGACATTTAAATTAGCTATCTTGCTTCTTCTCAAATTATTATTTGAACAATTTCACTAAATTCTTCTCCTCATATATCATATCAAATTATCAACTATAACTTATCAAGAATTTCATATATCACCTTCATTAATAAAGCGACTCATTATTCCAATAATATTACTTCTCATATAATAATTCTCTACATACCAATTATTCCTATCATACCCATCAACCAACTTTCATCTATCATCAAATCATAGGTTAATAATTTATTCAAATATTATCACTATATATTTTATATTTATCTTGATTACTTAAAGTAAATCTAACTCACCACGTAGCACTTAGAGCTACCCGTGGATCACTTCCTTGCCTTTTTCGCTCTTTTCAGTAATTTCCCCTGATTGCTGATCGTCAACACCTGACAAAAAATTTGTATTAAAATTTCTAATTTATTCTTCAATTCTTCCATAATTCAAACCCTTTAAAGATTCCCACATTGAATTTCGGGAAATTTCATGTATACTAAATTTCAAAAAATAAAATTCACATTATTACCTTTGGTTTTTCTTAGAGCTTTCCGTGACTTTCTTTAAAATTCTCCCGTAAACCTCTTCAAAATTTTACTTTTTCGACCTTTATTTCAGTCTCCAAGTGTTTAAAGAAATAGAGAAATTTGAGAAAGTGTAAACTAATTATTTTACAAAACTTAACTAAAACCAAACTTTTATACTAATCGTACTTGAAGAACCGTTGTTCTTTAAGTTTCTTTGTTTTACCAGCAACCTTAAAAAATCCACACCTGGACTCCAAGTGTCTTAATTTCTAAAACAAAAACTACAAGCCTCCAAGTGTCTTAATTTTTAAGACAAAACCACGCAAGACTCCAAGTGTCTTGCTTTTCAAAAGAAAGCCATACTTGGACACTTCTAGGTGTCTCTTCCTATTTTTGTTTTTTAAAAAAAAACAATTTTTTTCTTTTTCTTCCTTACCTATGCTGTCTAGGTGTCAATTTTTTTTTATAAAAAAATTCTTCTTCTTCTTCCTTACCCATGCTGTCCAGATGTCAAATTTTTTTTTATAAATTTTTCATATATATTATTTTAATTCCATGTCATATTTATCAAATTACTTATTCACCAGTACTTTACGTACATGGGTATTCATTTAGTGACTTGGGTATTTAAGGCGTTTGCTTGTATGTCTGAAGAGCAACATAATACTCATCAGATAGATGTAGCTAGTGGACTAGGGGGTGACCTGTAGTTTAGAAAGAGGAAATGTCTGAGCAATTAGCACTTCGTCATGAGGTTCGTAGTACATATTTTGAGTAGTTTAGAAAATTGAACCCACCCTTATTTCATGGTTCCACTGATCCTACAATTTGTGGAGAGTAATAATATTTATTCAGTTATGGATATTATTGATGAGCAGAAGGTCACCTTTGCAGTGTTCTTGTTTGTGGAGGAGGTCTGTTATTGGTGTGATTCAGTACATATGATTTCACCATCTCAGACTTAGGATGGTTTTGTGGATATTTTATTTTGGGAACATTTTCTTGATACCTATAAAGTTGAGAAGCATCGAGAGTTTGTAGAGCTTCGTCAAACTCCACAAATGAGATTAATTAAGTTTAAGGCTGATTTATGGCCTTGTCACGATATGCGTCATCTTTGGTGAGTACTGAGCATGATAAAATTCAGGAGTTTCTATATAAAATTCATTGGGAAATTCGTTCTAGAATTTCTATCTAAGAGTTTACTTCATTTTCTCAGTTGATAGATAATGGTCTAGTTGCTAAAAGAGATCAGTTAGAATTTGAGAGCTGAGAGATCAAAGGAGGCAAGTTGGAGTACTGAGACAGTCATTTAGTGTACACAGTCATTTAGTGTACCTCAGTTGAGAAGAGCAACGGTTTGGTTTCGTCTTTACAGTTTACCCAATGGTAGTCGTTCTTTTAGCCCATATCCACAATTTTGAGTTTCTGTGTCACAGATTCAAGGGAGACCTATTAGGATGACTCCTTCATTCAGGCTTATAGTTTGTTTTCGATGTGGAAGATCTAGGCATGTTGTTCCAGAGTGTGGATTTGTTGAGTTCATATGTTATACTTGTGATAGTAGAAGTCACATGGCACGTGAGTCTACTCAACGTGTGACACATGGTTCGAATACAATGAGTACTAGAGGTACCAGGGGTAGTCACTAGGGTTCAAGGTCTTGTTTAACTAGGGGTGGTAATTAGGGACTACAGAGTCAAGGTAGAGTTTGTAATACCTGTACCTTTGATATAATAGTAAAAATGTAATTTGACTTATATATATTAAATTTAACATGCATACATAATGATTGAGAAGTTGAATTTGAAAGAATTTTAAATAAAAATGTTGAACATTTTAATTGAAAAGAGTTATGAAATTTTATAAAGAAGAAGTATAGAAATTTTTGAACGATCGAAGAAATGAGTTATAAAATATTTGAAAGACAGTTGGATAATTTTTGAAAGGTTTAAAGGTTAGATCAGTTGATCGTACGGTCGATCGGTTACCCAACCAGTCAGTTGGTAAGGGTCACCAGTCCGGTGACCAATTGGTTGGTTGGTGGATCGTTCGGCTAGGTAGTCGATCAATAGTGTGAGAGGGCATTTCGATAATTTCTAAATAATTGACGATCGACTGGTTGCTGGACCAGTCGATCGGTCGGTCGACTGCCAAGAGAGCCCATCGGCTATTAAAGGACAAATTTGAAATTTTTTTAAAGATCGTATCGGTCGACTGAAAATTGTGATATAAAAGGAATTTTCGAAGTTTGAATTCATTTTACGAAAATTTGAAGTTTGTTTTCTCTCTCTAAAATTGTTTGAATTCATTTTACGAAACTTTAAAGTTTGTTTTCTCTCTCTAGAAAAGTTAATAAACACTAATAAACAATTCGAAATTTAAGGATTTGATAATCTTATCTTGAAAACGTTGAATTTATGGAAGGATTTTTAAGAAATTTGAGTAAAAGCTTTGAAAAGGTAATAGTTCATGAATTGATTTAAATTGTTGAAGTCATTCTTCTACCTTTCTAAAAAGGAAAATTTTAATTTGGATTCAAACAAGAACGAAAAGAATTTCTGTTGAAAGTATTGAAATTGAAAAGGTTAAACATGCATACATGAAAAATTAACCCGATACAGGGTATATAGATTGAAAAATAAGATTATTCTGCCCTTAGTTGCAATCTGTTTTTATATCCGGATATGTGTCCTGCTAGATGGGGATGCTTATTAGTCTTGCTGGATAGGGATAATTATCATATGTATCATACTAGATAAGGATACAGGATGATGACACACACACACACACACACACACACACACACACACATATATATATATATTGATTCTGTGTATACTTGCTTTTTGGAAACCAATCCAAGAAAAAAAGATGATTTGATTACTTAAGCGATTTGAGATGATGGAAAAAAAATGTTTGATGACTTTCAATATTGATTTATGATAATTTGTTTCAAAATGATGAATAATGATTTGTGTTTGGATCAAATGTGAAGCTTATGTTTTAAATGTTTTCTAAATATGTTTATATGTTTTTATATAACAAATATGATTTCTTGATATATGATAATTTGAATTTTGGTAGTTTAAACTCATATCTCCTTTAAAAGCTGACTGGTAGTTTGTTTGTTGAAATGGCCCAGTTTCAACGAGTGATAGACGTGTTTTTTTTGGTATTTTTTCCCTAGGTTGTTGTTTCTTGTAATTAATTTATGGTTATTTGTAAAAGTTTGATAAATTTGATATGGATTGTACAAATGTGTTTTATCTATAAAATAAAAGAGAAAACTTGAGGTTTTTATTGAGATAACTGAAATGATGACAATAAGAAAATGAACTCTTAGTAAAATAAAATAATTAAATTGATTGTACATCCTTACTTATAGGGGTAATCTTATAAGTTTGGGTCGTGACGATTAATGATAGTAGACTGTTTTGATTTTTGATCAATCAATTTACAAGTAGCCAAACATAAAACCAGTTAGACATAAGCCTAAATTTGAAAAGCCAATAATTAGTTATCAGACATCAATAGTTTTCACAAGTCCAACATTAAGGAGTCCTAAAACATGAAGAAGGTGACAGAAATGAATCAAGAAACACATACCTATAAATACCATGATTGTGTCGAATTGAAGTAACAATCCACTCTATAAAAAATAAAAATAAATAAAAAAATCAGAGATCATGTCAAATTATTGTTGAGATTATGAATTGTTCTTACTGGTTAGTATATTTGAGTGATCTAGGTTATCTTATTTAATCAATCTCCAATTGAAATCAATTATTTTTAAAGTTCTCATTAATTGTATATAATTAAATAACTTATACTCGAAGATAGTAATGTTTTTTAATCCCGTTGTAAGTATCCGATTTTCCTTGTGTTACCATTTAGTGAGGTAAACATTGATTCTAGCGCAATTATTTGGACTGGTTTTCATTACTCAGTATTTCCATACTTATTTTATTGCAATAAAAATCACCATGTTGATCTTTTGTCAAGATAATTATCATGTTTTGTCTTGTGTAAATAAATAAAAGGACTTAAACACAATATTATGTTATCTCTTTGTCAAAATTTCAATATATGAAAATAAATGATTGAGATCGAGTAAGACTGACACACCCATCAATTTCCGTCAAAAAGTTCAAAAGATTGGCTTTCAAGGGAACAATTAATTTTCTTTCTTTCTTAAAAATCCCCATTCTTTTGTTGTTAATGAAATTTAATTAATTGATAAAATGATATCTAAGAGGTTGAGAAGATTATGGATATAAATGTAGCTAAAAAAAAAAAAAAAAAGGTTGTTTCCTCCTCTCAATGTGTTTGTGTATGTTTTGAATAAATTATAAGAATTATTTAAAAAAAAATAAAAAATTCAATGACGATCATCCTATATCGAAAAAAACAGCCAACATAATCTTATACATAGCTGATCCTTTCCCTTCCTATTCTTGAATGAATAAATTATTTTAAAAAATGAAATAAATTACCTAAACGTATCTTTGTTGTCCAAACCTTGTGCAAGGCTCAACATATTATCGAAAATAAAAGTATGTATGCTGGTCTTCTTGAAATTTGAACTATTAACTCCACCATCTTTTTCTCTAACTTGAATGAGTTACAAAAGTCTTTGCAATCTTTTCATATCAAAATTCCTCCTTTTATATGCAAAACTTCTTTGAAAACTTGTAGATACTTAATTTCATTCCAAGTATTGGAATGGACTGCATGTGTAGCTCAATGATTGGTCTTAATATGCTTGAACTTGGTGAATTAGAGACTTGGATTTAATTTTGGAGTGCCTCAATTACAAAACTCAAACTTGCATGCTAATTGAACCCAATTAAAAATCCAAATGACTCAATTATATCAAAACCCAAACCCAAATATCCAAAAACTCATTTTTCACCTGGATTGAGCTCCAAAATGACTTTAAAAGCGTTTTGGGACTTTAAAAGCGTTTTGGGCCCAAAATCAAAACCAAATGACTGCCTATAATGTAGGAACCGATCGTTGGTTAACGGCATTGATCGGTACCTGTTGACGGTATCAGTACTTACGTTATAGATTGTTTCCTTCAAAGCACAACTCCATCCTCGTGATCTGCACATCAATGGGGTGCTTAAAAGCTTACATAACTCTGCATTTTCTCTCTACAAATTTTCTGGGATAATTGGATAGCAATACTTGTAGTAGGTCAATACTTAAACACTCCCTCCTACACAAAATCACTAGGCAAAATCATCCTCTTCTTCTTTTTGTAATTGGTCATTTTGCAAGCATTAGTCCAAGTTTCTGAGCATATTAAAGTTCTTCAAGAGAATCGTAGATCTCTGAGGACGGAACAATCAGACGCAGAATTCTCCTCATTATATTTTGAAAGGTTAGTCTTATTTAAATTTTATTGAACACATGAGCATGACTTATTTTATATATGAACCTCCTTAAAAAGCTTGTCAGTTAGTACAAAATATTGAACTTTATATGACGTAAACATGCTTCTGTCAAAATATAGTTTCTTAAATCAATATTATGTCTTTTTCTGCGAAAACAAAAATCTTATGTTTTGGTGAACTAAAACCGTTTGATACCCCCCTTGGTACCAATTGGGAGATTGTTGTTACCGATCGTGAGCCCCTTAATCCCGATCAGTAATATCCTGGCATAAGCTTAAACTTGTATGCGTACTTTCTGTTTTGGCTTCTTTAAGTTATTTTGTTGATGATTTCTTGTTGAAACATATAAGAACTCGTCAATATGTTAGTTAAATAGTAGAAATGCATGTTTAAATTATGTATATATTATTTTGTCTCTTTTCTTTTTTCATAAACCCTTATCTGAAAGTGTGTAATGGAAAAAGCACACCGTCATTAGGAGGACAATGATGTCCAATCCTCTCTATTAGATTAGTAATCTTCTAGGTATATATGCTTATATATTACATGTGATGTTTAATATAATTGTTTTGGGTATTTAAATTGTAAGTGCTTGCTTGTTCTGACAGTGTGGTAAAATGATTTACTTTAAAAATTAAACTTTTTCTTTGAAAACACCAAGGGGTTAGACTTTAGTCTAGGTGAGAAATGGGGCTATAATTCCTCATTCTCTCATACCCAAATCTCATCAACCCAGAATCTTATGCATACACCAATGATAAGGAATTTGACCATTTTCAAGATTAAATGATGGCTCCTTACCCGTCACTCTTGCTTCGTGCTTAGGTTACACAAGGCCAATGTTGGAAGGCACTCCGATCTAGAAGAGTTCTCCTCGAGGGAGCCCCTTTACTAATTAACAAATGGTGGTGTCCACAAAACACTAACCATAATTGTGTTAGAAAATCTCAAACCCCGAATCAAATCATGTCTTAGATTATATTTAGAATGATAACAACCTATTTGCTCACATTCACAAACACTATATGTGCAAATGCTCACACAAAATCACAACCGATTAAAAAAGAATAATACTTGTCTCCACACCACTATGAACTAACCTTCTTCTACCCACTGATGTGACATGCTAATATAGTGTCGTGTATTTAAAAACCACGTGCATCTTACATGCTACTTTTTATCAAATACTAATTGAAAAATAAAATATATTACTAATAAAAATAATAATAAATAAGATTAAACATTTAATTAGTATCTCATGCTAACGTCAATGGCACTGAAAACTCAATTGATGAACCAAAACTTGATATGGAGTTTAGTTTTGATGATAGTGCATATGATTTCTATAAAAAGTATGCCAAAAAAATTGGTTTTGATGTTAAGAAAAACCAAATGAAGAAAGATAAAAAAATATTTTGTGACAAAAAAAAAAAATTTAACTTGATCAAAAGAAGGATTTAAAAAAAAAAGATAAACAAAGAGAAAGGGTGATCTATTATCAACCAATTTTAGGAGTTAGTTGTGAAGCACATGTGACCTTTCAACTTCAGCAAAATGGTAAATATAGAATTTTCTTGTTTAATCCAACACATAATCATGAATTGATTAGAATTCCAATGAAGCATATGTTGAAGATCAATCAAAGTATGACTAGAGCTAAAAAAGAGCATGCTGATGATGCAGAAAAATCAGGTATACGAATTGAAGTAATTGTTAACTTGATGTGCAATGAAATTAGGGGGCCTGAACGCCTTGGGTTTTTAACAAAGAACTATAGAAATTATATAAATAGAAAGCAAAAAATGGCAATGGAAAAAGGAGATGTTGGGGATATATTGCAACATTTTTAGAATATGCACCTTGAGAACTCATCATACTTTTACACAACGCAACTTGACGTGGATGATATGATCACAAATATTTCCTAGGTTGATGCACCATCTGTGAGTGATTATGGTTTATTTGGGGATGTCGTTTGCTTTGACAACACTTACTGAACAAACGAATATGGCGACCTTTTGCACCTTTTGTTAGGGTTAATCATCAAAAACACTTATATTTGGTGAACCTTTAACTTTATACTGAAACTGTAGAATTATTTAAGTGGTTATTTGAGACATTTCTTGAAGCAATGTCTGGAAAGCAACCTAAGAAAATTTTGACAGATCGTTCTGCAGCAATGGCTAAAGCAATTTCAGAAGATTTACCACAATCACACCATCGATTATGTGTGTGGCATATTTAGCAAAATGCTGCCAAAAATTTAAGCCGTGTGTTTCATGGATCAAATCAATTTGCGCATGATTTTAGTCAATGTGTACATGATCATGAGGATGAAAATTAATGGATGGTGGCATTGAATAATATGCTTGAGAACTACAATCTCAAAGACAATACATGGTTGAAAGTATTGTTTGGAGAAAGGAATTGGTGTATGGACGACATAGTTTCACTGCAGACATGAAAAGTACATAACATAGTGAGAGTATGAATAATATATTGAAGAATTATTTGTCACCAAGTCTTGATTTCTTGCACTTCTTTGAACATTATGGGAGGGTTTTGGCAAATCGACGCTCTGAAGAACAATTAGTAGATTTCAAAATGGTGCAAACAATACCTATATTATCGGCTAATGCAGAGATGTTATGTCATGTGGTGGAGGTTTATACCACAGGTATATAAACTGTTTCAGAAAGAAAACATGAATATTTTGGATTGTACTGTATGCAAAGTTACTAAGTTGGGAACAATTATTGAGTACAAAGTATCTCATATATATATATATATATATATATATATATATATATATAGAGAGAGAGAGAGAGAGAGAGAGAGAGAGAGAGAAAGATATGCAATTCTAAAGAGCATTTGGTTAAATTTGATGCTGCTACAAATGACGTTTCCAGTAGTTGCAAGAAATTTTCTTTAATTTATTGAGATTTCGTGTTATCATGGATTGAATGTGCTAGAGAAAAATAATATGAAAAGAGTTCTGCCTCAATATATCTTGAAACGATGGACTAAAGATGGTAAGCTTAGAAATATCATTGACTATGATGGAGTTAAGAACTGTAAGGAATCCATTAGTAGGAGATATGGTCACTTGTGCCGGAATTTTTGTGAAATTGCATTATTTGCAGCATAACATGAAAAACTATTAGCGCATGCACATAAACGTTTAATGGGTAATGGAGCTGCTTATAGATAGAACTAGAAGAAATGAAGAAAACAATTTTCTCATGTTGAGACTTCTTTTAATGTTAATGAACTATCTGAAGAACGAGTCCTTCTATTGATAGTGTGACAACAGGAGTTCGTGGCGTTAAAAGAAAATCCACGTACCGTGGGACGTCCACGTAAATGATTGAAAGGTCCACTTTGTAAGGAAGACGTACGTAAGTCACAAAAATCTACCAATTCAAAGCTTTGAATTCCATCCAACCGGTCATTATCATTTCAGGTACCTCTTTAAAAGATGAAAATTCCTTAATTGTTACTCCTTATATTATTATAATAAATCTATTTTTTTTATAAAAAAAATTAGGACTCTACAGCTAGTCATAACTCACAAGAACAGTCTGAGTTCAAGGTTCCAATATGTTAAATCAGGTAAGTGATTTTTATTGATATATTTCATTTCGTTAATATGTACTTGTTCAATGCATTTTTAGGTTCTCATTAAGATTTTAATTGGATGAGTTGTTTGTATTCACATTAAAAATAAAATTGTTTACAGTGGAGCCTTTAATATGTGTTTGCAGTATGAATCCCATATTAAATTTTTAACACCAGAGGCTGCATATATACTCTAAACATGAAGATTTTGATTCTAACATAAACTTAAATGACAATATGTCTTTCACTCAATTACTTGAGGTAAATTCAATGTCCAAAAATGTATCAAATATTAAATAATTTTTATTTCATTATGCTCACAATGATATACTACACAGGCACTAATAATAACTCATTGCAATGGTCTTTCACAGAGTGAAAAAATTAGGCATGCGTTTAAAAGAGGAGAATTTTTTTAACTTTGATGCAACCTACTTCTAGTAGATGTTTTAATTTCAAAACTATGACATCAATTGCCTCTTTTGGACTAAGCCAGAGTTCATTATTTTCCTTTTTTTTTGTAACATTTTCTATTGTAGTACAAGACATGAATATTTAAATGTTTGTTATTAGATGTTGAATATTGTTCATCGTTTTTTTTAATTGATGCACTTGAAAAATGATATTAGTTAGTCTGAGTAAATGGTATGATGCTCAAGCGTGTGGTCCAACTAATGAGATGCACATAGTTTACAAACTTGAAAAAGGATATTGATTAGTTGTTAAATTTTATTTATTTAATTTATTATTAAGATATTTAATAAATAAAAAAAGTGTCATGTGAGATGCACATGATTTTTAAATATGTGAGATTATATTGGCCAGTCACATTAATGGGTGGAGTAGAGGTGACAAATGGGTGGGTCGAGTTTGGGTTGGGTCATAGGTCATTCGGGTCACGGGTCATTCAGGTTTGGGGTCTTTTGAGTCATAAGTCTCTCAGGTTTCAGGTCAATCGGGTTTTGTGTCAATCGGGTTTTGGGCCTCGGGCCAGTTCAGATCGGGTCAACTTGAGTTTCAGGCGGATTCGAGTTAACCCATCATGTTCATGTCAAATCTTTATCTTTCATTTTTTTCGAAAAAATAATTATGCTAAAATCTAATTTACTAATTTAACTTTGATTTTATATACAAATTAGATTCGGTTTGATTCACGGATTTTAGTACTTGACCACCTATATAGGGCATTTAACTTAATTTTATGATTTTTTTTTTCTAAATCTAAGTTTAATTAATTTTTTATAATAACAAAAGATTACTCCTCTTAGCGGTAGGGAGTCAATTTCAATTTAATTAAATGAAGTTCATGAAAGTCAATAATAATAAATGATTTAATATAAATAAGTTTTGTTCGATATTCTTTTCATATTAATACTTAAGTAGTATCTTATTTCTAAGTAATGATTTAAAAGAAATGAATTTATTTAAAGGTTATTATTCAAGGTACATTATTTACCAATAGTATAATATAAAAACCTATACGATCACATATCAAATAGAAAAGAAAACAATATTAATTTTAAAATTATATGCTAAGTGTCCTATGGATTGAAAAAATTCGCGATTTTATCGGATTCGATGTATGAGCTAATTTCTATGGAGAAATTCCTTTAATTAGTAAAAACTAAAAATTTCAAAAACAAACAATTAAATCTATTGTGGTGAAACCCTTTTTCTCTTGATTTTTGTTGCAACCAATGGGAATTGATCGCACTCACGGTCCATGCTTAAGCTTTACTCCCATTGGACCAACTTGATGAGGTTTTTAGCCAAGTGGACTCATTTTCTCTTGATTTTTGTTATCAACCAATGAGAATTTATTACACCCACGGTCTATTCCTAAGTCTTGCTCACATTGGTCCAACTTGATGAGGTTTTAGCCCACTTGATTAAATTTCTACAAGTAGCTTTAGTTTGGGTTTACTAATAGATTTAATGGGTTTGATTTAAGCCTAATCACTTATCAATTCTTTACAGTCCATTAAAATTAAACCCAATTAAATGGTCTCAATTAATTATGATCCAACCCAATACCTTTTGAACTAATTCAAACTACATTATTTACCAAAAGTACAATATAAAAATGCAAACAATCACATATAAAATAGAATCAAGTTCGAGCTTAGAAAATTAAATTAATTTAAATTTTAAGTTTAAAAATCAAGTCAAGTTTGATCTCAAAAATTGAGCTTGGTCTCAGCTCGAGGTTTAGTTCGATCAGTCTTTTTTTCCCTAAGTTATGCAATTTTGTGGCCCATATTGTTTTACTCTTGCAAAACTTTTTCTTTGTTAGTGGTTGCTCCTTGTTCTTGGGAGCATCAAAGTTCAACCACCAGATTTTGCATTCTCTTATGGCTGATTTGCATTTTCTTCAATGAAATAGAGTATTTTCTTATAAAAAAGCATAAAATTAATTAGATAAATAAAATTTTGTCTTCAAAAAGCTTATCAAGTTGTTATAAACTACTAAAAAATAATCATGATGTTTATTAATATAGAAATATTGGGTGGTTAAAAATATATCAAGTCAAAATTTTTAATACATCATTTACTAATGTGAAGTTTTGAACTTTATTATTATATATTTCTCTATAAAGAAACTTATAAATAATTAAATATATAAAGTCAATATTAAAATTGT
This sequence comes from Bretschneidera sinensis, assembly GCA_023935145.1. NCBI lineage: Eukaryota > Viridiplantae > Streptophyta > Magnoliopsida > Brassicales > Akaniaceae > Bretschneidera > Bretschneidera sinensis. Next base: position 44,127,604 of record CM043703.1, read on the forward strand.
TAATCATAAACCAAATTGGGTTTATCATAAAAAGAGTATTGTACTTATTTTAAATAATTAACATTTATTGATATGTGTATATATGTAAATAATTAAACATGTATTTAATATAAGTATAACTTATATTTAAAAATCTCAAACCAAACAAACTCAACACAACCCAACCCTTCCCAATCCATTCTTACCTAAATGACTAAAAACCAACCCAAATTCTTCTTATAGTTTAAATACATAATGCGAAAAAGAAAGATAGAACGATGATGTTGTGTATAGACAGTAGAATGAGATCACTATTAAGAAGAAATATTCTTTGTCCAGGATATATGATTTGTTTGAACTATTGTAGAGAGTAACAGTGTTTCCGAAGATAAACCTGAGATCAAGTTATCACCAATTAAGAGTAAAGGGGGGAGAAGTGTCTAAAACTGCTTTTAGGACACGTTATGATCATAAGTTTCTTGTGATGCCATCTGGATTGACAAATACTCTAGCAACATTCATGGATTTGATAAATAGGGTGTTTAAACTAATTCTTGACAAATTTATGGTTATAATTATTGATGACATTTTGGTATATTCTAACAATGAGGAAGAACATGTGAAACATTAGACAATGTGTTGGAGATTTCGAGGAGAGAAAGATTGTATGATATAATTTCTTAAATGTGAATTTTGATTGAATGAAATAAATATCTTGGGGCATGTAGTATATGGAGATGTATAGAAATTGATCCACAGAAAGTAGAAGTAGGGTTGAGTTTGTTAAGACAAACTAATGTAACTAAGATCAGAAGCTTCTTGGGATTGGTAGGTTATTATAGATGATTTATCCATAATTTTTCTATTATTGTAGTACTGTTGACTAGATTGACTAGTAAAGATGTGAGATTTTTATGGTATAGGGAGTGTGAGAAAAGTTTTCAATTACTTAAGGAGAAATTAACTACATCTCTAATATTGGTGCTTCCTTCTCGTGATGAAGGATTTGTAGTATATAGTGATGCATCCCATCAAGAGTGGGATGTATGTTGATGCAACATGGGAAGGTAATGGCATATGCTTCTAGGTAATTGAGGGGTCATGAGAGAAATTACCCTACCCATGACTTAGAGTTAGCTGCCATAGTGTTTGCTTGTGTAGACTGAAGTTTCAACCTAAGAGGGGGGTAAATTGAGTTTTAAAATTTTTAGCGGATTTAACACAAGTTTATAAAACAAATAACACAACAAGCATATAAACAAGTAATATGTGCTGTAAATAAAGAGTTTAAGGAATAGAGGATGCAAACTCAATTTATAGTGGTTCGGTAATATCATCCACTCTCTTCAAGGAACCTCTTTAAAGTAATCCACTAAGAAACTTAGTCGTGCAACTTCACGGGTGTTGCACAAACCTTACAATCCCTTCCTCTTGGAAGCAAACCTCTTCCTCTTGGACCTTCCTCTTGGAAGCAAAAATTTCATTCTTTTCGGAATCAAAACCCTTTACAATAAATACTGTAAATAAAACAGTAGATAAACAACAATGGAGGCTTATACAACTGAATAATATCTCTCTTTCAAGGTAAAGCTTGAAGAATGGCTCAGCACAAACATTTCAAAGCTTTTAGTGTATCAAAGAGTGAAAACTTGATTGAATGTGTAACTCCTTGTTTTTAAATGCTCAGTAGTGTGGGTTTAAATAGCCTTGATGTAATATATCCATTCTGAATTGATTTGGTATGCTTTTATACATCAAATGTACAGGTCTGGTAATGGTCATATTTTTCGAATTACCAGTCGATTGGGTCCACTTTAAAAATCTCACTTTTTAAGGCTATTGAAGATACCAGTTGACTGGGTATGACTTACCAGTCGACTGAAAAACTTCTGCCCAAAGTACCAGTCAACTAAGTTGTTCTTACCAGTTGATTGGGAAACTTCTGCCCAGAACACCAGTCGACTGGTACGAAGCATCTAGTCGACTGGGAACATACTGACTTTTATACCAGAAGACTGGTGTAAGTACCCAGTCGACTGGGTTGCTTTAACAACCCAGTTTTCATGTGCTGAAGAGATTTTAACTTTAAAAACATTTAATTAAAAGGTTATGTTAAAATGCTTTTCAAAAAGAGCCATTAGACAAGCTAATTACCTGAACAAGTGAGACTTACAACTTGTTTCAATACCTTAAACCTATACGAGTTCTTCTATCTTCACTTGATGTTTGAATCGGGTTGAGTTATTACATCTTGTTTCTTGGTTGAATGCTCTTAGTGCTTAATACACTTAGATAATATCGTTAGTGTAATAAGAGTTGTGTTTTGTCATCATTAAAATATAGGTGAGGGTCAAAAATCTCCCTCCTTTTGATGATGACAAAACTAATGAGAGAAAACTGATGATAAAAACAAAGTGTTTGTTTTCTGAAGAAAAAAAATCGAGCAGAGTCTCCTCTGTTTTTTTTTACCAAAACCAACCTGTAAATGATCAAAAGCAGTTTATATTCAACCTAACTAAGCAACTCAACATATACAAAAATATTTCAATATCTTCGGAGCACTGCTCCCCCTAAATTTATGCAGTATCTTTGAATTTCATTAGGTTTTCACATTTTCTCATTTTTCTCTTCCGTTTTGACAATAGCATAAAAGGGGGCTGTAAACCAAAAAATAAGCTACGTAGCTACCATAGACATCAAAAGTATGTATAAAAAAACTTGTATGCAAAAATTTGGCATCATTTGGAGTTTAGAAGCCTTCCCGGGAAGAACCGAAAACTTTCATACAAGTAGAAGCAGTTTTAAAGCTTTTAACGAATATAAAGTGACATAAAGCATGCAACTTAATTTCATTTATGTAGAACGAGTACAGGACACAAGTCTAAGCATAAAGCATCATCATATATATAAAAAATCTATACATGTATAGGCCTCGTAGAGCCATGCAAAAGTATAAAATGTAATAGAACATGAGACTATGTTCGTGCTAATAACAATGAGAAGGTCTATATCAAATACATCAAAAGAAAGATAAGAAAGTGACTCATGGAGCAGGAGAGTCTGAACCGTCATGAACAAGATCCTGAATCTCAGCCAGGGAACTCTCGATGCGCTTTCGGTGTAGCTCAATGTCATCCCAAAAGGTCTCAATGAAGGAGCTCAAAGTCTGGAATCCGAACTGCATGGTCAGCTGGAAGCTCATGATAGCCTGAAATAGATCGTTGTACCCAGCCTGACCAGCACTCGAGTCACCCAGAGGAGGTGCTCGGGCATCCATATCCATATCAGCATCAGCAGCAGCAGCAACATCCTCATCATTACTACTGTCATCCTCTCCAATCCGAATGTGCTTCCCGGCCTTGGAGTATATGAAGTCATCGCGGATCGTGCAACCCATCTTCTTCGGTGAGAAGACATTGATAATGTCCTTTGGCCTGATATCCTGAGCCTCGGAGGCAGCGAGAGGCACTCAAAAGTGCTGGAGTATGAGCGTGATGAGCATCCTGTAAGGAAGACATCCAGAGTCGTTTGCTTCGCCATTAATCATATTGGTGAGCAACAGGGGATATATATTGAAGTGGTGCCTAGTTTTAAGGCACCAAATCAATACGGTATCTATCTTTGATAGACACCTCCGACTCCCTAGTCTCGGGTAGATGGTCCAACTCACGATGAGATTGAACAATTTCGAGTCTAGGGGCATATCACTACATGTGTGAAATGTAGTGGGTCTGAACATATAGTTAAGGTCACCCCTAACTATCTGACACGCCTCCTCAATCTCGAAATTGTCTGGTCATCCATCCAGACTCCATTGGATCCCTCCTACAAGGATCCTCAAAATGTTCATCAAGAGGTCAGTATTGACCTCAAACTCCACACCCATGACATTGGTGCTGAACCTCAGAGCCAGTGGACTGGGTTTCACCAAGTTTGCATAGAATTGGTGAATCAGTCTGGAGTAGTACTCCTCATGTACCTTGACCAGTGGGGTCAAATGTATGGCCTCGAAGGCATGTAATATGTCAAAATTACCATGACGAATAGAGTCGAAGTCGACAACTCTACCCTTCATGATTTTCTTGTGTCGGATAACAGAATTATACCTTGCCTTCGCCGCTGGGCTGGAGAACAGAGTGTTGTCAAGCTTTGTTCTGGGCTTTTTGCTGGATGAGCCCGCCACGCCCTTGCCCCTCGAATCCGAAACCGTGGATTTGGTGGAACTTGGCCTTGTAGGCGCATTTGGTCCCCCAGTGGTGTATTTAACTCGGATTCTATCGGTCATTTTTGGAAAAAGAGTGTTTTTGGATCAAAATGGGTTTTGAGAGGAAATAGTAGATTTCAACCGTAGAAAGTTGAAATAGATGTTGGGGAAGAGTGGATCGATGTGTTTTGATGGTTTGTGGATCAAAATGATGAGATTTTATAGAGAGAGAAAGCTAGGGTTTTTGAAAATGGCGTGCAAATCTGGAAAAAATGAAGAAACTATTTATAGAATCGCAATACCAGTCGACTGGTATCGCATTATTTGTTTGTAGAGAAGAAAGATAGAACGAATTTAAAAATTCAAACCAAACCAGCTCATTATAGTTTAAAAATCCCAAACCCATTAGAACCCAACCCAATCCATTCTTACCTAAATGACAAAAAACTAAGCCCATTGGTTTAAAAATCCCAAACCCATTAGAACTTAAAATACGGGTCAAGCTCAATCTGGATTGAATCCATTAGCCTACCCATTTCTCTAACCCTAAAGTGTATAACCGTATAAAAGTAAAACTGGGAAGTTAGGCTATAACTAGGCCGAGTTTGGTTGACCGGTCTTAAATTGAATAATTTGGATGGCTAAGCCCATGATTATAACTTGGATCCAACATATAAAACTTATTTAAAACCTGATTTTATTTAATTAAGCAATTAATAATACTTTAACATGAAAAATATCAATTAATTATAGGATGATAAATGCATATGTATGGGTAGGATCCAATCGAAAATTCTAGTATATTATCGATGTATTAGATTTTTAAAAAATAAATAATTGTATTTGGAACCCATTTTTTTCTAGCCTTGATAAAATGATGGATGATTTGATGTGATTTATAAGAGGAGGAATTTAGTAGAATTTTTTTCAATAATAATTTGAGAATAATTAGAATAACCAATTTAAATTTTTAAATTCATGTTTGTTGTTATGTTATTGTTCATATGCATATTTCATATCATTGTCCATATGCTTATGTATTAAATAAAAGAACCTGAAGGGGGCTAGTCTAATTGAAAAACCGTGACAGTCGGTATATGCTGGAAATAAAGGAAAACCGTGACAGCTGGTATATGCTGGAAATAAAGAACCAGGAGGGGGCCGGTCTAAGATAAAAACATGTCGACATGTGGGAAGACGTTCCCTAATAATAATTCATGCATTGCATCTGTTTTAAATATTGATTGTATTATTGAAGAATTGTTTGCTATTGTCAATTTTTTTTTATATAGATAAATGAGTATCGCAGAGAGACAGTTATGGTGAGAAAGAAACATAGAAGTATGATATGATAAGAAGCATCTAAATGGTAGACTTTATAATGTGAACCTTATTATGAGGTAATTATAAGATAATTGATGGTCTTAAGGTGAACCAATAAATAAGAAGAAGAGATTGATAGAGAATGGATCTTATGATATTTGTAGTGATAGTAGAATTCTAATATCAAGTTGTATGAGATATAAATGATTAAATATTGAAAGAACTTTTCTACAAATGAATACTTCTAGTAAATTTAATTCACTGGGCTTGTGAAGCTCATCCCTCATTGTACAATGATTTTAGGTTGCAGACAGGATAAATAGTTTCGTGAGTTGAGGTTCAGACGAAATCATTATCTGTAAGCCATGTACGTGTCCATATCCCCAGACTAATAAGAAATAAAATAAAAATTTATTTGTAAATATTTATGCATTTTAAGTTGTATATAATGTTTAAGTCAAGATCAGAATGATGTATCTCCCTTGTTGAGGGTTGAGGATTGATGAAAAAATTTATGTTAGTATTATTTTTTATTGTTGCATATATGTGTCGTGTTGGGATTTTCAAAATGTGATGACACCGTCTAGGGGGTGGCCAACTCGAGATGGGTCGTTAAAATTTTGGTATCAAAGCATTAGGTTTTATAATTCTATATATTGCATAAAAAGAAAGAAAATGGAAGATTAAAATAAATTATATTTTAATGAACAGTCTGAGGATAACACGTGGACGTGCTAGAGCTTGAGTTATAGTTGTTGATTTGAGAGGGCGTGGTAGGCCCCCAATATTTTTGACAAGTTGAGGTTGAGTCTGAATCTGTGGTTCCTAGAATGGAACGTATTGACAATATAATTGATATTAGTAAAAGTGTGAAAGAATCTGAAGTTGAAAGAGATGAGCTAAGATAAGCTCTTACACATGCTCTTGAGAAAATGAATGTAACAGATGATAGAAGTGATAGCTTATAGCATAGACTCGATGAACAGGCTAGAGTAGTTCCTGAGGTTGTTAATCTAGTAATGATAGACGTTCAAAAAGGGGGAAAAGTGAGTTATGCATGAGATGCAGGGAGACTGTTAAGTTGAATGCCTTTTTATTTAAAAGATTTATGAATTCTTTTAAACCTGAGTTTTGGGAGAAACGTGTAGAAAGATTATTTGGTACTTTACCAGTGACTGACAAGCAGAGGGTCACTTTTGCTTCATTTGAGTTAGAAGGAAAAACTTTAGAATAATGAGAGGATACTCTTCCCATAGTAAGTTAATATGTTGATAGTCTTCCCATAGTAAGTTAATATGTTGATAGACCCTTAACTTGTAATAAATTTATGAAGATTTTCTTAATAAATACTTTCCGTAGACCTTTAGAGCCCAACAAGATAGAAATTTTATTTATTTGGGGTAAATGTGTTGACTGTGGCTCAGTATGATAACAAATTTGTGGTATTGTCAATGGTTGTACCGAAAATGGTAAACCTAGAGGAGAAGAAGTGTAAGAGGTTCAAAGATGAACTATGTTTTAAGATTTGATCAAAACTATCTTACATTAGGCATATGAATTATATCAGATTAGTGGATATAATACTTTAGATTGAGAAGGATATGATAGAATTTAGAGGAAAGAGGAATTGGCCAAAGGAGTCTAGATTTGAGGAACCCAGATATGGTAGCAGTATGAATGTGAAGGGTGGGAGACCACCTAGATGAGGTGTTCCTTATCATAGAGAACTTTAGTACAAAGTCAGGGGCAAGCAAAATCTGTTGCTTCTGTAACTTAGAGTAATATCGGTAGAACCCCTAGATTTGAGAGATAGGTTATGGGAATTGAAAGTTATGGTAAATGTGGGAGTATACTACTTATAGGATGTGATAATGTGATAAAAATATTAGAACGTGCTATAGATGTAATCCGATAAGATATTTATCCCATAATTGTTCTAATTTGAGGTGCTTTGTTTATAGAAAAGGTGGACATATTAATGTTGGTTGATCTTGGTGCAACCCATTCTTTTGCATCCAGTATTCATATAAAGTCTATTGAAGTATGTATTAGTCTTTTAATGCAAAAATATTTTTGTTGAAGTTACCACTAGAGATAGAGTGATAATCATAAATGTTTAAAAGGGTTGTGTGATTCGTATCAGTGATAGAGAATCTAAAGCTGATTTATTATCTTTGAATATGATATAATTTTATTTAATTTTGAGAATGAATTTGTTGTCGACATATTACACTTGGGCTGATTGTTCCAGAAAGAAGGTAGTGTTCAAGATATGGACATGATAAGTTTAATTTCAGAGAGAACATAAAATACTCTCGAGCTATCTTATTTTACTCTGACTGCCAGTAGATGGTTGAAGAAAGGATATGAGGAGTATTTGGCATACATAATGAATTCTAGAAAGGAAAATAAGAAGTTAGAAGAAATCTTGGTAGTGAAAGATTTTTATGATGTGTTTAGTGATGAGCTATCTAGGTTACTTCCCAATAGGGAGATTTAATTCTCTATTGATGTGAGACCAGGTTCATCAAATATATCCAATAACACCCTATAAGAGTGACACCCATTGAGTTAAGAGAATTGAAAGTTCAAGAATTTTTAGATAAACAATTTATCAGACCTAATGTATTTGGGAAGTCCTTGTGTTGTTCGTGAAAGAGGAATATGGAACGATGAGAATGTGTATAGACTACAAATAGTTGAATAAGAACAAATATCTTTTACCCAGGATAAATGAATTGTTTGAGCAGTTGTAAGGAGTGGGAGTGTTTTCTAAGATAAACTTAAGATTAGGTTATCACCAGTTAAGGATAAAGAAGGGTGACGTGCCTAAAACTCCTTTTAGGACACGTTATGGTCATAAGCTTTTGTGATGTCATTTGGATTAACTAATGTTCCAGAAACATTCATAGACTTGATGAATAAAATGTCTAAACCATTTCTTGATAATCTTGTGGTCGTGTTTATCAATAACATCTTGGTGTATTCTAAGAGTGAGGAAGAACAGGTGAAACATTAGAGAGTGTGTTGGAGATTCTGAGGAGAGAGAGATTGTATGCTATAATTTCCTCAATATGAATTTTGGCTGAATAAAATAACTTTCTTAGGGCATGTAATATCTGGAGATGACATAACAATTGATCCACAAACGGTAGAGGCAATGTTGAGTTGGGAGATACCAACTAATGTAACTGATATTAGAATCTTCTTGGGGTTAGCTGGTTATTATAGATGTTTCTTTCATAGATTTTTTATTATTGTATTACTATTGACTAGACTGACCAGGAAGGAGGTGAGATTTGTATGGTCTGGGAAGTGTGAGAAAAATTTTCAATTACTAAAGAAGAAATTAATTACAACTGTAGTATTGGTGTTTCCTTTCGGTGATGAAGGATTTGTGGTGTATAGAGATGTGTCACATCAATGATTGAGATATGTATATCATAGGAAAACTTTGGCCCATACTTCTATGCAGTTGAAGACTTATGATAGAAATTACCCTACTCATGACTTAGAGTTGGCTGCTATAGTGTTCACTTTAAAGATTGGAGACATCATCTGTATGGAGCCACTTATGAGATATTCATGGGTTATAAGAGTTTGACATACTTACCTACCCAGAAAGAGTAGAATTTGAGGCAAAGATGATAGATGGAGTTGACTTGTAACGATGATTGTACAATCCACTATCATCTAGAAAATGTGAGGGTGATAGCTGATGTATTGAATAGAAAGTCTACAAGAAGTTTAACTACTATTGGGAGTCCTGATGTGAAATTGATGATAGATTTAAGAAAGATAAGAATGAAGTTGAATGTCAATGATAGAGGATCATGGTTAACGAATATGGTTGTACAGTCATCTATAGTAAAATGCTTTAGAGATGTAAGGTAGAGTTGAAGAGATAGAAAATATTAAGTATTGAGTGCTTAACTCAAAGCAATATGAGTTCAAAAATTTGAAATGAGGGTATTTTGGTATTAGAAAATGGAAATTGTGTTCCCAATTATGCGAAGTTGAGAAAGGAGATAATGAGATAGGCACATGATGTTGTAGATTCGATGCAACAAAGTAACAATAAGATGTATAGAGGATGAAGACAGAATTTCTGGTGGTCAGGATTGAAGAATGATGTAGCTGAGATTGTGAGGTTATATGGAGCACCATTAAGCATACTGTCAAATAGAGACGCTAAATTTACATCTTGGTTTTAGAGAGGCTTTCAGAAAGCCACAGGTACAAAGTTACAATTTAATATAATTTTTCATGCTCGGATAGAAAGGATTATTAGAGTACTAAAAGATATATTAAGGGAAAATGTGATAAGTTTCTTAGTAAGTCGGGATGCTTACATGCCATCGATTGAAATTGCTTATAACAATCAATATCAAACTAGTATTGGGATGGCACCGATTAAGACATTATATGGTAGGAGGTGTAGGACTCCTATATATTGAGAAGAAGTGGAAGAGAGAAATATATTTGATCCATCAATTATTGAGTTAACAACTGAGATGATCAAATTGGTTAGAGAGAACTGTAAAGTAGCACAGAGTATACCAAATAGCTATGTTGATAATAAAATAAGACCTCTTGAGTTTCAAGTAGGTGATTGGATGTATTGAAAAATATCTCAATGAAAAGGTGTATTGAGATTTAAACAGGAAAGAAAAGCTGAATCCGAGGTATATGAGACCTTATGAGGTTGTTGAAAAAGTTGGGCTAGTTGTGAGTAGCCTGGATTTGCCTCCAGAATTAAAACATTTATATAATGTATTTCATGTTTCACTTTTAAGAAAGTGTTTAAATGATTAATATTATAATATTTCGAGTTAAGGTATAGAAATTCAGAAGGATTGGGCTTATATACAAGTACCAGTGAACATTTTAGACAGAAAAGAACAAGTCTTGTATAATAAAATAATTTCACTAGTTTAAGTTCTGTGACGGAATAAGGATGTTGAAGAGATTACGTGAAAGCGTGAGACAATTATGAAGAAATATTTTTCACATTTGTTTCTGGAGTTAGGTAAGGAAATTTCGGGGATGAAATTTTTGTAAGGTGGGTAGATTTGTAATACCTGTAATTGTAAAGTAAGGGTAAAAAAGTAATTTAATAAATATGACATGGAATTTAAATAAAATATATGTGAAAGGTTTATTATTATTTGAATAAAACAATTCTTAAAAAAAAAACTAGACACGTGAGGGCGTAATTACAAAAAAAAATGGAAAAAAAAACAAAACAAAAAAAATGGAAAAAAAACGTCCACCTGCTGCCAAGTGAAAAAGAAGACAATTGTATGTCTTGCACATTTCAATTTCGTGGCATGAGTTGGGGAGGCTACTGATGTTTTGATTTTTTATATAAATAGTTTAGTTTTTTTTTTCTTTCATTTATTCATTTCCAAATCCTGTTTGATTTCTTCCTTTTAAAATTCAAACTACTCTATTTTTCTAAACACTTAGGGACCGAAAGAAAGAGCAAAATTTTGAAGAGGTTTATGGGAGAACTTTATAGAGAACTGGGAAGCTCTAAGAAAAACAAATGGTAATAACATGAAGTTTATTTTGAATTTTTAGCATACATGAAATTTCATGGAATTCAAAATGGGAATTTTCAAAGGGTGTGAATTATGAAGAATTGAAGAATAAATTAGAAATTTCATTATAAATATTATGTCAGGTGTTGACGATTAGCAATTGAGAAAAATTACTGAGAGGAGCAGGAAATGCAAGGAGGTGATTCACGGGTAGCTTTAAGTGCTACGTGGTGAGTTAGATTTACTTTAAGTAATCTAGATAAAAATGAAATATCTAGTGATAATATTAAAATAAATTATTAGCTTAGGCTTTGGTGGTAGATAAAAAATTGATTGATAGGTATGATATGAATTTCGAACATATGAAAAATTATTATGTGAGAAAAAATATTTTTTTTGGAATAATAAATTGATTTAATAACAAAAGTGATAAATGAAATTTTTGATGAGCTATGGTTGATGTTTTGATATGAATTATAAGGAGATGAAATTTAGTGGATCTTGACAAGCTATGATGGACGATTTGATGTGATTTATGAGGAGATAAAATTTAGTGGATCTTGACAAGCTATGATGGATGATTTGATGTGATTTATGATGAGAGGAATTTAGTGGACTTTCTTTCAATAATAATTTGAGAATAATCATGATAGCTAATTTAAATATTTAAATTCATGTTTGTTGTTATGTTATTGTTCATATGCATATTTCATATCATTGTCCATATGCATATGCATTAAATAAAAGAACCGAGAAGAGGCCGGTCTAATTGAAAAACCGTGACAGCTGGTATATGCTGGAAATAAAGGAAAACCGTGACAGCTAGTATATGTTGGAAATAAATTAAAACCGTGACAGCCGGTATATGCTGGAAATAAAGAACCGGGAGGGGGTCAGTATAAGATAAAAACATGTTGACATGTGGGAAGACATTCTCATGAATTGCATCTGTATTTAATATTGATTGTATTACTGAAGAATTGTTTGTTATTGTCAATTTTTTTATATAGATGAATGAGTCTCGCAGAGAGATAGTTATGGTGAGAAAGAAACATAGAAGTATGATATGATAAGAACCATCTAAATGGTAGACTTTATGATGTGAACCTCATTACAAGGTAATTATGAGATAATTGATGGTCTTAAGGTGAACCAATAAATAAGAAGAAGAGATTGATAGAGAATGGATCTTATGACAAGTGTAGTGATAGTAGAATGCTAGTATCAAGTTGTATGAGATATAAATGATTAAATATTGAAAAATCTTTTATACAAATGAATACTTCTAATGAATTTAATTAACTGAGCTTGTGATGCTCATCCTTCATTGTACAATAATTTCATGTAGCAGGCAGGACAAATAGTTTGGTGAGTTGAGGTTTAGACGAAATCATTATCTGTAAGCCACGTATGTGTCCACATCCTCAGACTAATGAGAAAATAAAATAAAAATTTATTTGTAAATATTCATGCATTTTATGTTGTATATAATATTTAAGTCAAGATTATAATGATGTATCTCCCTTGTTGAGGGTTAAAAATTGATGTACAAAATTTTGTTAGTATTATTTTTTATTGTTGCATATATGTGTCGTGTTGGGATTTTCAAAATGTGATGACACCGTCTTGAGGGTGGCCAACCCGGGATGGGTCGTTACAATTATATACATATATATAACGGTCAACTCAGATTTTGAGCGGAGTCAGGTTGACCCATAATGTCAACTCATTATCATTTTTCTTCTTCAAAAAAAAAAAAAAAAGGAGAATCATGCTAAAATCTAGTTTACTATTTTAACTTTGATTTTGGTACAAAGTTTGAGTCATTTGACTTTCGTATTTGACCACTTCTATTTAGAATTTAACTTTATTTTTTATTTTTTATTTCTAAATTTCAATTTAATTAAATGAAGCTCATACAAGTCAATAATAATAAATAATTTAATATAAATAAGTTTTTTTTTTCAATGTTCTTTTTATGTTAATACTTAAGTATTTAACTTCAAGTAATAGTTTAAAAAAATCAATTTAGTACTCTATGAACTAGAAACTTATAAATAACTATATATGTGCAGTTAATATTAAAAATTGTTAATCATAAACCAAGTTGGTTTTATTAAAACCAAGTCGAGTAATATGTTAAAAATTAAATTATCGATGCTCAGTTAAAGATAGTTACTAAAGACTCTCAATTAGTAGCGACCATTTGGTTCTCACCACCAATTCATTTTATTCTAGTAGAAATGGTGAGCGTCACTAAAATTGAAGTCATTTGAACCATTATTTTTTAATCAATTTATTTATATGAAAAGGTTTAGTTTACAATTAAATCACTTTATTATGATATTGTATCTTATAAATTAAATTTTGATTTCTTATAAAATAAATGTTATAGAAAGATAATGTTCTAGCTTTCTATTCTTGATAACAAAATAAGGAGCTATAATCTTGATAAAAAATAAATTATAAATACTTTTGATACACAGTTTAATTTACTAATCAATTTATCACAAAATGAAAAACTCTAATTTATTGATTATTTTCATATGCTAATTTTGTCCGGGTATGTATTAAAAAAATTTTGAAAAATTAAAAAATACATTTTTATTTAAGTCAAAGAGGACTAAGACCAATTAAATTTTGGGTTTAAGTTTGCATGATTAAAAACAAGCCCACACACACACACACACACAAAATAATCGGGTCAAGCCCAAACCTAATTTACTTTTCCCTAATCCTAAGGGGTTTTAAAACCCAATTTTTCTTATCTTTCTACAGACACATCGGCCATCACCACTACCACAAATCCATAATCATTGTCTGTGAACATTCAACAGTTATTGTTTCTTCATCTCTTATTTGCCTCTGCGTCCACTCTCACTCTCGCCTTACTCAGCCACTTTTTTTTTGTGCAGGAGGTGAGCTCCAACAGAGAAGGGAGCTCGATAAAGGAAGTGAGTCAATCATGTTGGATCGAGTCTTGACTCATAAGCAACTTGGCAGACCGAATTCTTCACCATTAATGTGTAGATCCAAGTGTGGTAGGTGAAATTTTGATGAATTGAAAGTTTGTGCATTAAATTCCATATGAATATGATTGAAGATTTTTATGGTCCAAGTTGAGAATAAAGAAGAAAATTCGCCCATAAACTTGAGTTGAGGAGTAAATATAGTAGTTTGAGATTGTCTTTAGAGTTTTCCAACATTTTTTTAGTTGCCAAAAATTATTAATTTTGATTTCTAAAGATAAAGGAAAACATAAAGAGATAAACTATCAACAATGCTTTCCTTTCTTTGTATTTGGAATTTCCCCTACAATAATTTTAGCACTAACAAATCAAATTTTACAAGAACTAAATAAACTAGGGTCACACTGAAATGGGGTTATCTGCTATGTTGAGAATTTTGGGAAGATTGATTGTTGAACTAGTTATTTTCGTTCTCGTATTCGATGCTTGAACTCACTACTACAATTTTAACTCCAATTTCATAGCATTTGACATTTTATTTCTCTTTTTGGAACATGATCATTTAATTATGTAGTCCTCTGAATTTTGAGGATAGTATCATTTTGTGGACGTTAAATTTTGGAAATAAATTGTATGTTGTGTCTATTTAGTTCCATTTATTATTTTGGATTGTTTCTTAAATGTTGGCAACCTTTTCCATGGAAGTATTTTATGATGTTTGAATGGAGTTCGACACAATTACTAATGCAACAAAATATTTCTACTAATTGTTTCATTGTTTTTATCCATGCCTATGTTGTTAGCAAATTATAATCATGAGCTTGCAAGCTCAAAACCATAACTTGAATTGAGTTGTAATTTTTCACTAATCTGCCAAATGATAGCATGACCGAATTAACTATTATTGATTATGATATAATTGATTAGAGTAGGCTACCATTGTTAGTCAATTAAACCAAATGATAGCATGACTGAATTAATTATCCCAAATTCATCCCTTATCTGTTTGATTCAACTGCTTGTTGGCATTTTAAGTTGATTTAGGAATGCTACATAGGTCCTTTAAACGTTTTGCCAATATTACTCATTTTTTTTCGGTCGATAGTAAAAAAAAAAGGAATTGTTTGTTATCACAAATTAGACTACCAAATCATTTATGATTCACTGAACTCAGTGTTTTTCTTATATATTTGCAGCTATGGATTTGGAGGTTTATTTGATTCCTGATAATCATAATAATAACACTAAGACCATGAGATATAGTGTTTTTGGCTTATCTTCTTTAAAGAACTCGCAAAGGTCTAAAGCTTTGGAAAGACTTCAAAGTTATTCCCAAAGTAAACTATGAAGATGGAAAGTTAAGAGAAAGAAGAAAATATTTCTCCTCAAAATATGTTGTAAAGTCTCATATGGAACCTTTAATCTTCTAATGGACATAAAAGGTTGTGAAGCTGCACATGCTAGTAAACAAGCATAAGATACTATGCATAGTAAGAAGGTAGATCATGAAGTTTATCATGAGACATTAGTAAAGCTATAGTCTTCATGGTTATTCATATACATGCTTGAACATAAATATAACAGAAAAGTCCATAGTGTTTTAAATAATGGCGTCAAATTCATATCTAAGAACATTGCTAAGGCAGAGTGTCTGAAATTACATGCGAAGTATAAATAAAACTTCAACATACTTTACATCAAGTTCCTATTAAGATATGGTTCACTTGTGATTTGTGGACATATTGCAACATTGAGGGTTATCTCTGTCTTATTGCACATTATATAGATAGAAGTTTGAAGTTGAATAGCAAAATTATGAATTTCTATCATGTTCCTACTCCATACACTAGAGTTGTTTTATATGAGAAGGTCTATAACATATTATAGATTCAAATTATGAGCAGAACAACGAACATGAAAAAACTCACCACCACATGTCAAAGCATTTTGCAATTTTAGTTGCTTACATAAGTAATCTTACATACCATCATTATTAGTGGAATTATCTAAGGTAATTGTGTATATAAGATTAAAGAGAGTCTATAATATGTTAGTGAGTCAGAGACAAAAAAGCTAAAGTTTCGTTAATGCATTCAACAAATTAGATTGAGTAATTGTACATCATTGTGATTGTATGTATCTACAAGGTGGAATTCCACTTATTTGATGCTTAAGAAGGCATTATTTTTAACGTAATGCATTTGGTAGTTTGGCAACGGTAGATACTCATTATGATTACAATCCAATGAATGTTGAGTGGTCAATGGTAGAAAGCATTAAGGAAGTTTTGTTTCTTTTTTTTTTTTTTATGATACTACCACTCTTTTTTCGGGATTTTATTACCATACTACTAAATTGTAATTTGAAAAAGTATGGAGAATTGAGATGCGTATACTAGAAGTGATAGAGAGCCCGAATATTCGCATAAGGAATATGGTAGGAGAAATGAAGAATAAATTTGATAAGTATTGGAATTCTTATAGTTTGTTACTTGCCTAGTATTGGACCCTCATTATAAATTAATGTTTATGAAGTATTGTTTTCAAAAAGTTTACAAGAATGATACGATTGTGCAAGAAAATTTCAAAGAAGTGTATGATGGGTTGTATAATGTTGCGCGATAATATACCTAAATAAATAAGCAAATAATCGCACTCGTTTTATTTGCAAGTGCACAAGGTCAACTTAGTAGTATAGTGTGCGAAAGCAAGATCATCTCCACAGGGATTGGTGAATTTCATTTTAGAATTATATTCGCAATGTAAAAAGATAGAAATAATAAAAGAGTTGATTTTAATAAAGATAAAATATAAAGATAAAGGCGTACCACTAATTATGCTATCACAATACAACAGTATGCCAATACTTTAATCATGCCATGTATACCTAATGTTTGTCAACCTAAGGGTATGGTATCTACTCCTTAAGCTATTGATTTCCCTAAGCAATGAGTTAGGTATGGTATCTACTCTAACTCTTTTCTTTCTTGAGGGATTCAGCATGGTATCTGCTGAGTTGTTCCTTAAGAGAGCGTAAGATCTGTGAAAATCGACAACCACACGGGACTTAGGGCATGGTATCTACTCCAGGTTTCCCATGTTCATTAACCCAAGAATCCGATGTGGATATCTTTTGTTACTATTGTTGAACCCAGGACTCGGTCATCCAAATTGATTCAACTAACTAATCCATACCACATGCATACGTTGATCAGACACACACATATGAGGAATTTAAATAAAAACATGTATTAATCAAGTTAAGCAACACAACATAAATATCGTAAAGACGCCAATACTGAATTATTGAATAAACATAATTAGGGCTTCAACCAAGCCTTTACTAAAAGTTAAATACACATAATAAAAATAAAAGAAAGAAGAAACCCGAGAGAAAAGTCGTCAATTCTCCTCTATAGTTTTCTTCTCCAAGCTAAAGGCAAAAAAAAAAAGAAGGGATTAGATGATCCTATTGTGTGTGTTTTACAGGTGTATTTATAGGGGGTGAATAATCCTAGAAGGCTCAGGAACCCTAAACTTTCCTAAAACATAAAACTCCTTTATTTCCAAAACTGGTTCTGCCGCTTTACTGTTCACGCCCGTACATGTGCGCTCGATTGCATGCGTGGTGCGCTCGATCGCAAGGCTGCGCTCGATCCTTCTTTGTGTGTGCGTGATCGCATTTGATCGATCGCATGCAATAGTGCGATCGATTGCACTCTAGCCAGCAGCTGCTCCAGGATTTCTAGATTTCTTCCTTTAAGTGCCAAAAATGCTTCTTTTTCTCCAAGACCCTATAAAAACGTGTAAAACACAAAAGTGAAGTAAAATAGACTAAAACATATAGACAAAGAGCTTAACACATGTAAATTAAGGGGCTTAAATATGAATATTTAAGCACTTATCATATAAGATTTTCAAAGAGTATGCAAAGAATACTACATTTTTATACTCGTTTGCACTTGAGAGTTATGTTTGTGGAGGTAATGGTTAATGTAAGCATCGACGTGATATGGCGGTAAGTTTAGTATTTATTTGCTATTATTTTGATTATTTTTATATTTTTTATTATTAAATAATTACTTTTCTATTGCCATAATACTTGATACATAGTAAAATTTACATTGGTATTTGTAGTTTCATGACACTTTTTTTTATTGTTAGGATTTTGATTAAGTAAACTCTTTGGACTTTGCATCATCTAAGTCAAATTTAAATTTGTATTTGGATGAAAATTGAATCGATCATCAGGTAGAGATGGATGTTTTATACTATTGGAAAGAGAAAGAACATTGATTTATAAACCTTTCTCCCATGACAATAGATGTATTGAGTGTTCCTATCATCACAATTGCTTTAGAATCAAGCTTTAGTAGGGGAATGGAGTTTGAAGCAAATGGAGAAGAACTCTTCTTCCTAAAAATGTGGAAGTTTTGATAACAACTTGTAGTTGGATAGCTGGATATCATGGTAGATTGGATGTATAATTTTTTTTCTAAAGATTATGAGGTATTTGTCAAATTAACATTATTTTCTTATATAATGTTATAATAAACTATCGGATTTTTTTTACATGAGTAGTCTTTTCATACATTCTTTTTATATTTTTCATTGCTTATCCTAGAATATGATGATGATCAATGGGGTACAAGTGTGAACCTTTCAACAACCACTACTAGTTAATGATCAAAAGCTTATGACATTATTTAGAAGGTTTGTCTTGAACCACACTACCACTAAGTTTGATTTATTTTGTGTATCATCATATCATAATTTATATATATGAAAATATTATATATATTTTTAATTTTGTTTCTTTTCTCTTGTTAGGGTTTGAAGTTGTTGAAGTCATCTTTGAAGTCTAAGACGATCCAGGTAGGTGTGTTTTCTAGAGACATTAGGGTATTAAATTTTTATTTTTATTTTTTATTTTTTTATTTTTTTATTTTTTTCAGTTTTTGAGTTTCATTTAGTTTGGTCTTACTAGCCATGGTTGTTTATTTGATCATTATTTTCATTTAGCTTAGCTCAAGATACGATCTAATGATTATTCCATTGTATGCAACTAAAAATTCAAAGTTAGTTTTAAACTTTTAAGCAATTTCTATTGAGATTATTGTTGGCAAAGTATTAGAAGCTTTTTTTTTTTTTTAAATGTATTCATTCTCAAGATTTTTTAATCAATTTTTTATTAATAGTGACAATATAGAAATATGTCTTTCAAAAATTAGGTTGAATATTTGAATTCTTATTGGATCACATGGATAGTGAATACTGGAGACTTGGAGCTTAGTAATTGCTCAGTTTGTTTTGTCCCCAGGTCTGCAATTTTTTGGCTCATATTCTTACAAAATTTCTTTGTTAGTGGTTGCTCCTTGTGCTTGGGAGCATCAACAGTCAACCACTTGATTTTGTATTTATGGTTCTTGTGTTTGATTTGTGTTTTCTCCAATGAAATAGAGTATTTTCTTTAAAAAAACATAAAGTTAATTAGATAAATAAAACTTCATGTTAAAAAAACTTATCAAGTTATAATATATTCAAAATTAATCATGATTTTTATTAAGATAGAAATATTGGATAATTAATAATATATAAAGTCATATATCATGTCCTTGTGACATTTAGTGTAGAAAAAGCTTGTGTATGATATTTATTATAAATAAAACTAAAAATTTATTTATTAATAATTAGTATAAGATAATTACATTATCGCTTTATACTTTTTTGACTAGTTGTGACTTTATACTCGATACAATTAATTGTGACTCTATTGACAAATAACAAACAATTAGTTTTTCTCTTTAAAAAAATTGGGTCAGTTCGGGTCTCAGGTTTAAGTCCTTCGAATTATGGGTTGTTCGAATTTCAAGTCTCTTGGGTCTCGGACCAATCGAGTTTCAGGTCTTTTGGGTCATAGGTCGTTTTGATTTTGGGTTGTTCGGGTCTCGGGTCATAATATTTTGCTGTATTTTCAGGTTTGGGTGGGTCAAGTTTTCGTGTTGGGTCAGATTTTACCACCTCTAGGTAGGAGAAAGTTCCTCATACTGGTGTGGAGTCAAATATTATTCATTTAAAAAGAAAGAAAGAAAGAATAGATAAGACATTCCTTCTATATCAATCTTCCTTTCCTTCTTTCTTTCAAAAGAGAGGCCTTACCATTTTACAGGTCAGTATAAGCTACTAGCATAGGAGTGTGTGTGGTTTGGTAACCATAAAATTTGGTGGAATATATCATAACTATAACTAAAACTTTGGTTTGTCCAAAATCATAACTATAAACCAAATCCTTTTTTTTTGTAACTAAATTTTTGGTTTGTTTTGGTTATCAAAATTTTATAAATAACCATGACTAACAAAAAAACTAAAATTTTACAAATTCAAGAAAATTGTACTAATCAAAATATAATATAATTTAAAAGTTAAAACAATACAATATCATTCAATCAATACTAATCAATCCATATTAAAATTCGTACCATCATTCAATCTACATTCAAATACTTCACATAAGTATTTTTAGAAGATTATTTATTTATTGTTATATATACTTAGATTTTTGTCATCTATATATATATATATATACACTAAATAGTTTTACTATTATAACCTTAGTTCTAAAACAAATTTAATTTATTGTTATATGGATAAAATTATATATAATTTTAATATGATTCAATTAAGTGGTTAATTGACATATTTAAAAACCAATAACCATAAAAAAATCAAAAATTCGAATTATAAACCTAACCATTTTGTTTAATGAACATGGTTTTGATTTAGTTATAAAATGATGTTACGTTGGTTACTTTTGCCTGGTCCTAAAAGTATAAGTTTTGTTTACCCACGTGTTGTTTCTCTGTTGGTCAAAATGTAATATCTTAGTGAGACGCGCACGCGGCGCATGTTAGTTGCTAATTCAGGCCCACGCGTGACGTCCTCAACTAATGTTTGGGTTAAGTCTCTATCACCTACTTCTCAGTTTCTCTACACCTCCATTCATTATCTCCTCGACACGTTTTAGCAACGAACCATCCCTCCCATGTCGACACGTGGAGAGATCTGGTTTCTCTACGTTTTAGATGGGGTGTCAACAAGCCAGCGCCACGGTGACCGTTAGATTGACCACATAGTTCCAAGAAGGCAAGAATACATATTCTTAGAAAATCCAACGGCACAAAAAAGATCAAGAAAATGTACGGCCTAGAAGCACACCGACATAGCCTTCAAATATGGAAAGTAATATAAAAGCAAATTAAAAAGAAATGCCACCTAAGATACAAAAATCTAACATCCTTAAAAAGCAACAAAAAAGAAAATTAAATTCATTTGGCCTCAGATAGAGTACCAAGTACTATAATAGATTAAAGCCAAACATAGAAAGAAAGCAAAACGAAACGTTACAAAATAAGAGAAAATATATATAAGGCAGGCAAGGAAAGAAACATACCAGCATTAGAGTGTAGTGGGACTTTCAGGGCCTATAAATAATGTTTATCTTGTGTTCTATTTTTCATATATATGTGAGTGAGTATTGGTTTTTGTTAATGGTTCAAGCTTAATTCTTCTCATCTTTCTATTGGGTGTTTTTGTTGTAGTTTTGGGTGTGTTTCTGTGTTGGTGAGGATATGGGAAATAGGAGAAAAGTGAAATATGGGAGTTTGAAGGAGATTTATGGTCGTAGTAATGAGGTTTTGGAGGCTAAGGCATGCTTCTCTCCCTCTAGAATTCTGTTTTAGTTTCTCTCTCTAGATTTTTTATGCTTTATGGGGTCATTTCTCTATTCAATTTGCTAAGTGATCTTGGATTTTTATTCAAATTTTCTCTTTTTAGTCTTTCTGAAAATTGAGTGTTTGTTTAATTATGATTAGTTTGTATGGACTTTAGGATTTTGCGGTATGATTCTGTTGGGTCTGATATTAACTTTGCTGTCAAGGAATTAATGGTTCCTTTTTTTTATAAAAAAAAAAAAAAAAAACTCTTTGGAAGGAAGTTGGGTATATCTATACCGATATTCTCATTTTTTTGTGCTTATAGGATTATAGTGAATAGATAAGAATTCTTTTAGTAGTCTGCAAATTGACCAATTTACTTATTCTGTATTTGGTTGCTGAGAAAATCAAGGAAAAAGTATAAGAAAATATCCAATTTTGCAGCTCAGTTAATCCATTGTTGTTTCATTCCTGAAATGAAAGTAATTAATAAAAAATATTTTCTTCTATTCCACATTTTCGATAACAACAAATAAGCTTCTTTTGCTATGTCTGTTTTGGGATTTGATCATCCTAAAAGCACAGTCTTTAGATCACCTTTTGGTGTTCTCTGTTAATTTCATAACTGCAACAACTTACATGTCATAGCACCATATAGATTTTTTTGATCTTTTTTTTTTTCTGATCTACAGATCATACCAGCATTGGAAGAGCCTAGAGATGAGTCTAGCCAAAAAGTCAAGTTGAATATGGTCAGAAATCTTGCTTTAGCATATAGTTTAGTAATGATTGTTGTTATACTTTTATTTAGTTTCTTATCAAGTTTTAATTCAATGAAATTTTTTAGTGGGGTACCAATGCTAGTAAATTGTAGTTGTGGAGCTTTTAATTACTTTAGAGGTTTTGTAGTGATTTTGTTATCTATATAACTTCAATTTGTCACAGAGCTAAGATAGGAAACACTTTCTAGTTTCCTTTATAGTCTCGATCTAAGTTGCCTGGAAACTTCTAAAGTTTGGATATGGACATGCTGGTATTATTATGAAATTTATTTATATCTCAGGCACTATTTATATGTTCCACTCTATAGATGAGTTTGCAAGTTGTACATTTATCAAGTTTTCAAGTGAATACTCAGAATTGTCAGGTTCAATAAGTTTTATATTGTCTATGCAATCTAATTGTGGGATATAATTATGCCATATTCATACTGAAAATATATAAATGCAATTGTCCATTTTCTGTCAATTGTTAACATAGTTTAACTATGGATAATGTTGTTTCCTTTGTACAGAAATATTTATTCTATGTTGTAATTTTCTGTTATGTATCAGGGATCTCATGGATCGGAAAGATCTGATGGCAGACATTGCTCAAGCAGTAAACTTGATATGAAAGAAGAATCTAGGACATGTAAAGTGTATGTTTCTACAGGCTCATCTTGCATGCATTGTGAATGTGTTGCATCATTGAGGGTAACAAAGGCTGATGAGTTTTCAAATAAAGAGTCATTGAGGGGAACAAAGGCTGATGAGTTTTCAGATAAAGTCTGTGTAGGAAAGGGTTCTAGTCGGCACTCTTCTAATGAAGCTGGTCTATCATCTCCTTCCATGAATAATGCATGCAACGGTAAACATCATACAGGCAATTACACAAGTAACCTTCTAAATGCATGTTCGAGTAATGGTTCGTTCTCTGAAAATTCAGCAACTAAAGCAACTTTAACGGCTTTGAACAGTTGTGAAGACGTGATATATGCTGATCAAATTGTTTCGAACAATTGTGGGTTATCAGAAGCACGAATTTTGTGTGACAATCGAATCTTCTCAAACCAGCTTGAGAAGCCAAAAGAATCAGATTGCCTTGGTGATACCATCTCCTGCATCAGTAGCTCACACTGTATGGATATGATGGTTCATGACCATAACGATGACAGAGGCAGGAAAAATCAATCTCATGGTTTGGCTTCAGTTAATTGCGTTCCTGCAGTCGAACTGGCTGGTGATGAGCAACCTGCTTCTTGTTGGGGTAATGATCGTTTTGACCAAGTGGACAACAATCGATCTAGGAAGTCAGATAAATTTACAAAGGAATCTTCACTGGGAATTGCTGTTTGTTCAAACAAATCAGACCTATCAGAAATTTCTTCCCTAAGAGATTCCTACCTTGTTGCTAGTTCACCAAAGGTTTGTAATTTAGATTTTTCTTCTCTAAATGGTAAATCAATATATGTAATGATGCTTGCAAGAATAAAAAATCTAATTCCAGTATTGATTTTTGGGGTGAACCTTCACAGTGTTCTGATGATCAAGTGGAATCATCAGTGGCGAGAGCAGCAACTATTGGAATTGGTGGTCAGATGCATCGTGTGCATAACTATGCCAAGTCTATGCAGCCTGGTACTGAAATGAATAAAAGAGAGCTGCCTGAAAAATGTTTTGATCAAAAGGAACATTTTGAGAGATCCATTGCAGCTGTTGGGAAACCAAATTTACAGGAACTTCCTCTGCAATCTCAGTCTGTCAACCCTAGTGATAGATCAGATGTCCTGAATGATGAAGTAAGTACCTTTTCCTTTTTGGGATATGATACAGTAATAATAGTTTTGTACTTATTTAGAGGAGATTAATCAAATTTCTTGAGGTGGTGAGAATATGGGTTTTAGAAAGATCCTTATGATGATAAAACAAAGTTTATATGGCTGTAAGACTAGCTTCTATGACATGACTTTTTTTTATAACATTGCCTGCCTGGAAAGTGGTATATTACATTATTACATAATTAGATGTTTCCTTTTTTGTCAAGCTAGCACTATATTGTCTTAGGTGGCATAAGTCGGTGAAACTGTATGTGCCATTTCATATTAGTCAAATATTTTAGGGATGACTAATGAGTTAACTATTCTTTGTTTCAAGATTGGTTATTCAAAGATTCATAATTTGAGATTATTTGCTGTCAGTTAGAAATGAAAGCATACCCTCAGAAATTTTATATTATATTCATAAATTTAGTAAGGAAATTTTAACTTAAGTTACATGGCATGCTTATTTATTAATGGACATAGAAAGCAAGTACTTTCATGGTATGTGTTGTTTTTATGGTATTAAAAATAGTTTTTTTTTTTTAATGTATGTCCACGCAGTTGATAGAGAAGAAAACAAAAAGAATGAAAGTGTTAGAATGCATGAAGTGCGCCTTTAGCAGGATTAGGACAGAGAAGTAAGCATTGTAGAACCTGAGGGTGTAGAAGTTCCAGAAGTGATCTTATAATCTTGGATCCATTATTTGTTAAAAAGGGGAATAGGAAGTCAGCAATAGACCAGTTGGGATGGACAAAATGGGAAGTGTCAACTCTAGTCTAAGTGAAGAGGAAAAAATCATAAGATCTAATGAGACTAGCTACTTTGTCTGTTGTAGCATGTTAATCAATTAAGAAGAAAGAAACATTGAATGGAATGAGTGGTGACAACGAGGGTGCATGATTATGAGTGGATCAGAAGAAAGATAGAGTGAGAAGAGAATACAACTGTAAGAAATTAGATTTGACATCAACAAGTGAGAAAATGAGGGAGGGTTGTCTAAGATGATTTGATATCAGCCGGAAAAAAAAAAAGAATAAAAGCAGAATGAAACTCTGGTAAATAGGAATAGAAGAAAGTGTTTTTGAGGCAATGTCTTAGACGGGATTATTTATAATTTTTATGGTAATGTGGACCTTGATGGAGCTGGGCCATGGTGAATTCATTTAGCTCATCCAAAAATAAATTAGAATCTAAGGGTTTCTTAAGTTTAGTGGAGTGCATTATTCCTGTATCTAGATCCCAAACTGTATGATCCTCACTGGTTTTTGGTATGGTATAAAACCTAGTTCGTTATATCATTTCCCATCGTTTGTAAAAAAGTTGTCAATTGGTGGTCTTTGCTTGATTGGTTATGATTTTGTTTTTACAGCTCTTGTGTTATGTTCCCATAAAATGATCTCTAGGTAATATTGGAAATGGACTGATTAAGATTAGCAATATACTCGAAGTCATTTTGGTAGTTAAAAAATGTTCATGATTTATCCTTGTCCATGGGAAAAACATTATCTTATTCACGCATAGAGTTCAGCTTATTTAATCCTTGAATAGAACAACATTTGGGTTTTGTGCAAATTCTTTTCTGCCATTTAGTTGGGTTATATCCTTTTTTCTACCATAAATAATAATGTTTTCTTTCTCATGTTTTCAATCCGCATTCCTTTTGGTCTGGCTTTGTTAGTATTAATATTTTTTGTACTCTCTCTTTACATACAGTACATATACATACATACACACACACACACATATATATATATATATATATATATCCGTATGTATTGGTTAAATGAAGCTTGGCTATATATACGCATAAAACACACTAGAAATATTACGCATGCTAAAAATACGGACATTTTTAAAATTAAATTTAAGGTAACAGCACATATAAAACCATATAATTAGAATAAGTGAACTTCTCATTTTGCTCTTTTACTGAAGAGAAACAACAATTGTGATATAATTTAAAAAAGAACATGGAAATGAGTTAATGAGTTAAAACTTATAAATTAAATTTTATTTTAAGAGAAGCAACAATTGTGATATAATTGGTACAAACATGCTACTTAGGTTGACATTATGTGTCAAACTGTAGAGAAGCAGATAAAGCATATAAATATGATGCACAAGCTTCTTAAAATTGTAGTAAGAGTTACTTAAAAAAAAAAACGATTGTAGTAAGAGTTGGTGTTAAAAACATATCTTTGAAGGATAGCAGATAGTATGAAAGCTGTCTTGTTTATTCAAACGATTATTATGTCAATGTTACTTTGTTTCAAAATTCTGATAGAAAGAATGGACAAGTATAGAAAAGTCATAAGATCTCATTTATAATTTGTTAAGTATATGCTAATAAGTATAAAATTGTATTGTTTCAAATATCTTACTTCCCTTGATTGTTTATAATTTCCTTTTTGGGATCCTTTTTGTGGATGTTGGTATGGTGGATTAGGTTTTATCTTAGGTTCATTCCTTAGCGGTTACTGTAAAAAGAAAAGAAAGAGTAGATTCTGAGTTTTCAAATGAATATTGCTTCATAGACATAGGGCTTTTGGACATTTAGCTTTAATTTTCTTTTCTTTTCGTATTTTCATTATCATTCTGCTTTCTTCGTAGGTGTCGGGCCTCCAAATTTCTGTGTTTCTCTGTATTCAGTATCATTCTGATTATTTTTTGGTTCCATTGGCAAACAGGTAAAAGCTTGTTCTGTTTGTGGGGATGTGGGATGTCAGCAATCGCTTGCTGTTTGTAGCAAGCGCAATGATGGAGCAGAGCACATGTAAGCCCTACCTAAATAATGTTCTTGACAGTTCTCGCTCCCCTCCTTTCTTTTTTACTTAAGTTTATACTTTTTGAATGCATATGCAATCATTTTTTTCCTTCTCTTTATAGGAGTATGAATCTTTTGATGTTTCATTTCTGTCAAACAGTTATTGCACGCGTGTTGTGCTGGAAAAGGTTCCTGATGGGAATTGGATGTGCAAAGAATACATGCTCGCGGAAGAAGCTGAGAAGCAAAAGAAAAATAAACTTGAGACAGGAGCTGGGATATTAAAAATATCTTCTTCGAATGCAATAAGGCAAGACTCTCAAAATTCAAGTGCATTTGATAATAAAAATAGTTTGAAATTTGATAAGAAGGTCTCAAGTATTGAGAAAAGCAGAACAAATAAAGTTAGTTCTACTTGTCACTTCTCCGCTAAAAGACCTGTGGGCTGTTTAGAAGCCGTCTCAGTTGAAAAAAGAAGGGATTTTGAAAAGATTGCGAAACCATTGAGGGTATCCAGACTCTGCAGTCAAACTTCACTGTGTCAGGATTCTTCAGTTCAGA
This sequence comes from Bretschneidera sinensis, assembly GCA_023935145.1. NCBI lineage: Eukaryota > Viridiplantae > Streptophyta > Magnoliopsida > Brassicales > Akaniaceae > Bretschneidera > Bretschneidera sinensis. The sequence goes on from CM043703.1 coordinate 44,155,240, forward strand.
ACTTGGATGAGGGAAAAATAAAGGCAGCTCATGTTACTTCCTCAGGAGGTAAATCACCCAAGCTTTCAAAACTTGGTGACGGATCTCCAAATTGTTCTCTGGAGAATGCACGAATGCCTTCTGTGTCACGCGGTAATCATCTAATTTGCATCACAATTTCAGATGTCATGGGTTAAATTTCTTGCTTAGATCATAAACTCTGTTCCATTACATTAACATATAGTTCTACTTGATTAATTTTTAATGGATTTACAGGTTCTCTTTTTAAGTCAAGATCATTTAACAACGCAGACTTAGGAGAGAAATTTCAACAATCAAGGGAATATGGTGTCAAGAAGCAAAAATTTTCTAGTGAAGGTTCCAACAGTGATGGTAGAAAGGTAGGAGTTGCCCAGATGATATGTAAATCTGTGCCATTCAGTATTGTGGGTTCTGGCCATTTAATTTGTTCTAATTCAGAAGTTCAAACGTTATCTTCAAATTTATGTCTTGTTGATAACTTGAAAAAATCAAGGCGTGAAGAAGAACAGAATGTAACTGAAAAGAATAACAAATTCAAATCAGATGACCTTTCAGTGAGCATGCCTGTGGGCGATGATGGAGTTTCTGCGACAGTGACTCGCATCATGCATTCCAACAATCATTGTCTGGAGCCAGTGGAAGTTCATGGAAAACCAAGTAACCCATCAAATTTTTCCCATCATCTTGAACAAGGGGGCTTTCCAAATGAAGAGCAAGGCAGAGTTACTGATGATGTGAGGCAGCATATTGGGTACTGCAGAGAAGCAGCATTTTCTACCCATGGTAATCATTCAAATGTTGTCATTCCTCCCAATGGAAGGCCTTATGTGAGAAAGCTTCCCTTGCTTGCTTCTTCAGTGGATATTCGTTCCTGGATTTCTGCCATTCCACAACTTGATTGCATATGGCAGTATGGTCTTTTTGCCTTTTCTGACAGTTTATTTATATTTAATTTTGAAGACTGTTCATTTTACTTGAGTTGCTTCCCAGTCTTTTGAGCGTATCTCATGCATGAATTTCTGACATGTCATGCAGAGGTGGATTCGAAATTCAGAGAAGTGCAAGACTTCCAAGTTTCTGGGATGGGATTCAAGCACACTTGTCAAGTTGTGCTTCACTTAAAGTTGTTGAAGTAGCGAACAAACTTCCTCAAAAGATTCTATTAGAGGAAGTACCAAGATTGAGTGCTTGGCCAATTCAGTTCTCAAAAAATCATGCCACTGAAGATAATATTGTTCTCTACTTCTTCGCAAAAGATCTCGAGAGGTTGGTGAGGGCGCTCCTTTCTAACTTACAGAGCTACCTTTTATGCTGACAATTTAGTTAACTCTCTCTTATGCTTCTTATGCAGCTATCAAAGAAACTACAAGAGCTCGCTGGAATGCATGAGTAACAATGATTTATGCCTTAAAGGAAATCTTGGGGGAATTGAGTTATTAATATTCTCATCTAACATGCTTCCACAGAAAACCCAGTGTAAGACTGTAGTATCCTTCTTGTTGAAACTAAGCTTTATAGATTCGCAGTACGATAAAACTTACATCTACCCCCTGCCCCTCCTTTATTTTTTCTATTAAGTAGTAAATTTTATGTCTTGTTTATGGCAGATTGGAATGGGTCATTCTTCTTATGGGGAGTATTTAGAGGGAGGAGAGTTACATGCCCAGAGCAGATGCTGATTTCTCGAGAGAAGATTTCTATTTCCAGCCTTAACGTATCACCATTACAGCAAGATATGTCCACTCCTACTATCTATGGTTTGCAGAGTTTGTTTTCTTCTGGGCAGTCAAGTGTGTCCAACATATCTTATGATGTACAACATCAAACTCTATTAGCTGGCCTGACTCACCCCCTGTTACTTCCGGTGGAGGCTTCCAAACAAATTTCGACCAACAACTAGGCCAAGGGAACTTTCAAATGAGAAGTGAGCAGTTGTCCAGTTGTGTGCTGCGCACTGACTCTTCCCAGGGTAATATATGTACAGTTCATCTATTCAGATGTTAGTTTTGTGTGTTATGCATGTATTTAAAAATTTGTTTTCCTAATGTGGATGTCAAATTAGTTTTAGATTCGAGAGTATAGTGTCTTTAAGAAACAAAAAGAAAATGCTGATATGTAATTGATTCCTTGCAGAGAGAGGACACAGATTCTAAGAGAGGACATGAAATTGAATTCCATAATTGCCTTCAAGCAAGTATGAAATGTAATGTAGATGGGGTGAGGGTTGATGTTGAACGTGAATGCAAGAAAATTAAGTGTTCTGGGGGGACAACATATTCAGGTGATAGATTTCCTTCTGCAATAAATGGTATTTTTCCGGATGTTTATGTTGAGGTTCATAAATCGGGAGACGCACTTTCCCCTGATTTTGGTTCAGTAGATGGTGGGATGGGGGTCAAGTCTTTGCAGGGCCAAGACCTTTTAATAAGGGGCAAGGATTGCATGAAAACGGAGGATCCAAATCTCAAGCTTGCATTGGGGTTGGAAAGTTCTCCAAAGCGGGGAATCCTAACTCCTGCAATAAATGGCATTTTGCCAGATGTATCTGGTGAGGTTCATAAATCTGGAAAAGCATTTTCTGCTGATTTTGGTTCAGTAGATGGTAGCATGGGCGTCAAGTCCATGGAGGGGCAAACCAATTTAATAAGGAGCAAGGATTGCTTGGAAACGGGGGATCCAGATCTTGAGCTTTCATTAGGGTTGGAAATTTCTCCAAAGCAGGGAATCCTAACTCCTGCAATAAATGGCATTTTGCCAGATGTATCTGGTGAGGTTCATAAATCTGGAAAAGCATTTTCTGCTGATTTTGGTTCAGTAGATGGTAGGATGGGGTTCAAGTCCATGGAGGGGCAAGCCAATTTAATAAGGAGCAAGGATTGCTTGGAAACGGGGGATCCAGATCTCGAGCTTTCATTGGGGTTGGAAAGTTCTCCAAAGCAGGGAATCATAAGTCCATTTCGCAATCTAGCAAACCAAGATAAGCGTTTGGAACTAATTACCAGTAATGAGAATGACAACAAATTCTCAGCATCAGTTGCCCTTTCTCTTGCAATACCTTCATCTGGAAAGGAAGAAGTATTCAAGCCTAATTCAGGAACAAAACAACTGTCAGAAGTGAGGCATAATGTGAATATTTCGTTGTCCCTTGGCTTGAATGATCAGTAAATAGTGATATGAAAAAGCTTGATGTATAAAAAGATCCATATGATCTTTTGTTTATCACACAGAATTTTCCAATCCTTCTACGTAACGAGAAATGGGTATATCAATTTTTTAGTTAATAGAGTCGTTTATCATTACACAAGAGATTAAAGATCAAATTTTAATCATACCAAAAATTAGAAAGACAGAGAATGAAAGAAGGTTACTATCCGTGTAGCTCATTTTTTTTATTTATTCTTAAATAAAGTATACCTATTACATTTTACTTTGCCTTCTTTCTTTCCGTTTCTTTGAAGTTCAATCGAATAATTGAAAATCTATTATGCTCATTTTCAACCATCATGAAATCCAAGTTGGTAAAGATGAGTAAACCAACACATTCCAGTGAGATTTTATCTCTCGTGCCAAGGGATAGCAATTTTACAAGTATGGGTATCAGTAAAATCTGATTATGGAGAAGGTTTGAAGATCATTTTTTTTTTATGAGTTGGATGTGGGGATGAAAAATTAAAATATTTATCGAGTATGATCGGGTCCGGAACTAGTGTGAAGAAAATGGTATTCGACTTGATGAATGTTTGTATATTATTATATATATTTTTATATTTATAATTAATTTTCAATGAAATATTTTACTAAATTTATATAAGGAGAATATTGTTTATTTGTTTATTTGTCTTGAAGTACGTTTGGTATTGTGGTGGATAAAAATCTATTTTTTTCACCATAAAAATTAGTACAAAACAATGATTTCTCAAATATACTTTTATAGTGTTGTAGAAAAATTGTGTTTTGAAACGCTTAAAACAATTAATGATTATTAAAGATATACCAAGTTATCATTTTATATATAAAAGATTTTTTATTGCTCTCTTTAACTATTATTATTATTATTATACATAGCTATAACAATTTCATAACTAATTTTAGATACATAATTTACTAAACACTATATTGTAATTGTCTCACAGTGAAAATACTTTTGTCATTATATTTTTTCAGATGCTATAATAATCCCAAACTCACCCGTAATTTAGCTATTTTATAACTTTTAGATGTTTATTATTGAATAAGTGAAATTTATGATAGGTTTTTTTTTTTCTTTTACACAAATAATTTTTTATTTTTGTATTAAATAAAATGAGTGCAAATTATTTAATGGATAAAAGTATATATGCTCGTCATGTATGAGAGAAATTTTTTTGGCGAATGTAGATGACGAAGGAGACATACCTTATCCAAATCCATCCGTTTTAAATGAGACCTTAATTTCTTTCTCTCATTATTCTTCAACCAAAACAGGAAACCAATGGTTCCTCAGTTGAAGAGAAAACAAATATAAATAGAAGCATGCTGTCTTTGGACCTCACACTGTCACACGTGCGCTATGGTCAGGTCTCATGTTCGGAGGAGATGTGAGAAAGCTTGATCCTACATTACTGAAAATTGACTTTGAGAAGGGGTTTAAGTGAAAATCAAATTAATTTTTTTTAAGGAAAATTTACTTTAATCACCACATAAATTCTTTTGTCAAATTAATTCTTTTAGCTCAAACAATATGGAGGCATGTCCACCAGAATAATTCAATAGAGTTCTTTTTAAAATCTAACTTGCCAAGTTAACATTGTGCTTTAAAACTTTTTAGACCAAAATACCTTTAATTATACTCTAAAACCACAGTAAAATAGGAATTTTGTTGGTATTTTTTCAGAAAGGAATCCAAAAATCAAAGGAGTATGTGACCAGAGAACCATACCCAAACGCGGACCAACATGTGAGGCGTAATCCGATGGTGACTGTCAGTCGGATTTTGCAGCTGTGCCAAAACATCCTCTTTTGACTAAGTGGGTGAGGCTCCATGCAAATGTAGCCGGAACAATAGAGATCTAAAGAGGTTGCCCCTTCCGCACACATGGACAACACTTGAGGGTGGTCAGACTGATAGAGGACAGTGAACTCAGTGTTAAAACGTGGATCTCATGACACTGATTTCAATCGTATTAAAAATGCATTTTTTTGAACGCTCTCGTTGGACCAATATGATCAATATAGCAAAAATTCTCCAAAGATTGAAAAAAATATTAAATTAATGAGTTTATTCAATTACTATATTGTCTTTCTATTTGTTTTTGGGAAATTTGAATTTCTAATGATATTTTGGTTCTCAATAGTTGGGGCAAAATATTAGTGTTTTAGGTGAGACAAGTTAACAATCTATAGAAAAATAAGTACATTTATCTCCTTGAGACTTGGGGCTTGAGATACTTTTTTACTTTTTCAAAACACCAAATTATTTTGTTTGATCGCATATGACCAAACGAAATATATTAAATGTAACCAATCCATTTATGGTCCATGTTCAATTTTTTGACTGCCTCAACCTTTTGGCTGCTCATGAACCTTTTGACTGCCTCAACCTTTTGGTTACCCATTGATTGTGGTAACAAATGTAAGGAATACATACGGGTTGTTTTTGATGAAAGAACAAGTATAAATACAGGTTTGGTCCCTAGACTCGGGACTACTCATTTTTCTTTCATACACCATCAAATTGGAGAGTTCTGAGAGTCTAGAAGAACCGATATTGAGAGGATACCAGATTGTATAAGTGAAAAACTTCAATGGCCGGAGGTATGTTTACGGTCCTTATAATTCTGCATTTGATCTATATGATATTTAAATTGTTTAACATGTTTAGATTATATTTAAGTTTTATATATGGTATCAGAGCATTGTTTGCCTTTGCCTTGAAGTATTAAGCAATCTGTAAAACTTTCGATTTATACCCGAAAAATAATTTGGTTTCAAAGTTTGTTTTTTGAGAATTTTTTGATGGAAAATTAAGCAATCTGTAAAACTTTCGATTTATACCCGAAAAATAATTTGATTTCAAAGTTTGTTTTTTGAGAATTTTTTGATGGAAAATAATGTTAGAAATCATTAGGAAATTTGATTTCTAGTATTTCTGAGTTTTAAAATCTTGCATTGGTATCCTGGAAGCCAAGATTAAGTTGGGTTTTGAAAACGGGTCAAAAACGACCCGACTGAAGGTTGAAGACAGTTTAGTTTAGGAAAATATCTTGCAGTTTCCAAATTCGGTAATTTTTCAAAAATGTTATATATATATATATATATATATATATATATATATATATATATTTGGAAGTTCAGATTTTGGCATAATTTTACGGATTTTCACAATTTTTCATATGATTTGTAATTATTTGCAATATGAACCCCCCGGGGTAGCCTAGTGGTAAGGGCAAATTTGGGACTGTGTGGTAGGCGCCCACAGTATTGGGTTTGATTCCCCCTAGGATCAAATTTGTGATTATTTTGCTCAAATTAAGATTATGTATATATACTATTTATGTTAGTTCTATATATGCAATTTGATTAAATGATCATATTTCGCATGATTTTTTTTTTCTTCAATTCATGCTTTTAGAATGAGTTTATTTTGTGCATATAATTAAATTAAGTGCATAATATTATGTTTAATTATGCAATTTATGTTTTATTTATGAGAATTTTATTTACATATGATAACATATTATTAAGTTTAGATATTGTTAGATTATGTAAACTTAGGTTATTCTCATAAAACTTAATTTGTGCATAACACATTAAGGTTCATAATATATTAGTATGAACAATTAAGTTAAAAATTATGAAGAATTCATAAACAATTTGTAGTTGGCATAAGACAACATGATCTAGGACAATGCTCTGTCTAAGGATTCTGGTTTTTAATGAGACTTTGTCCCGACCAATTATCCTGTGAGCACTCTTAGTGATTGCCTATTATGTTACTGCATAATTGTTCTTAGGCATTAAGTAGAGCTTAAAATATAGTAAATATAAATGTCTAGAGAACCATATAATTTTAAATATTTAAAGAGTAGCCATAGCATATTTAATTATATAAAAATTATATATTAAGTGGATTAGGATCACATAATGGACATTAATTGTAATTAATTATATAAATATAATGATTTTACCCCACAAGGATTTTATAATGTTTGTATAATTAATTAGGATAATATATTAAAATTAGTTTTTCTTAATTTACCCACAGGAGTTAGGAAGAATTAATTTAATAGTTTTATCATAAAGTTTAAAGATAAAAAAAATATCGAACTGTAATCATAATATATATTATGAATTTAGTAAAAATAGTTTGATAAAATCTATCATAAAGTATAAAAAATCTTATTGAATTAAAAATTTAGCCCAAATGTAATTTTTAATGAAAATTAGATTCAATTTCAGCATGTTTTACATTGGTAAAACATGCAATTTAGAAAATTAGACCTCAAATCTTGACATAAGCTTTTGGACTTTATGCAGCTACTCAACCCACTAGTTTTTCTGATATCCGTTGTGACATACCCGAACTTAGGGGAGATAATTATAAGGTATGGAATGAGAGGATTCTCCTCCATCTAGGGTGGATGGACATAGATTATGCTATTAGGAAGGACGAACCACATGCAATCACTGATAAGCTGCGGTCACGCTATATGAGCGATGAGAGCGATCCAACCGGCTCAGCGTGATGTTTATCAAGACTAAGATAACCGATGGTATATGTGGTTCTGTCGACCAGCATGAGAAAGTCTGTGATTTGCTGAAATCCATTGATGATCAATTCGTCACTTCAGAAAAAGCATTGGCAAGAACCCTGATAATGAAATTATCATCCCTTAGACTCACCAGCATAAAAGGTGTGCGCGAGCACATAATGCAAATGCGTGACATTGTGGCTCAACTTAAGAAACTCGAGGTTGATATATCAGAGTCCTTTCTGGTGCACTATATTCTGAACACCTTTCCAACTCAGTACGGACCTTTCAAAATCTCGTACAACACACATAAAGGCAAATGGTCTATCAATGAATTAATGACCATGTGTGTTCGAGAAGAAGAGACACTTGTGATAGAACTGAGTGAGAGTGCAAAGCTGGCTACTACCCGTGGGAAGGACATAGCTAAACCTATCAAATCTCAAGCCAATCACAAAGCTAATCAGAAGGGGAAAGGTAAAATACCACCTCAAGCTGATATCAAGAAAGATTAAAAATGTTTCTTTTGTAAAAAGAAGGGACATATGAAGAAGGAATGCATCAAATTCCAAAAATGGCCTGAGAAGAAAGGTAATCCAACTTCATTTGTTTGTTATGAATCTAATATGATTAATGTTAATATTAACACCTGGTGGATTGATTCTGGATCTAAAATCCATATTGCAAACTCCTTGCAGAGTATGTAAAACCTAAGGAAACCATTGGGAAGTGAGCAAAGCATCTTATCACGTAACAAGATGGGCTCACATGTGGATGCGATTGGAAATTGCATTTTAACTTTAAGTAGTGGCTTTATTTTAAAATTAGAAATGACTTTTTATGTACCAAGTTTCTCACGAAACTTGATTTCTGTTTCCAGACTTGTACCATTTGGATATTCCTTTAATTTTCAAGACACATCTTTCAGTTTATTTTATAAAACTGATTGTGTTGGGAATGGTATTTTGTCTGATGGTCTTTATCGTCTTTATTTGCAAAATAATGCCACTGATAGTTCAATGCATGTTCAAACTGACGTTAAAAGGTGTAATATTAACGAGGACTCTTCTATGTTATGACACCGGAGATTAGGATATATTTCCATAGAAAGAATTAAGAGATTAGTGAATGAAGGGATACTTAGTACTCTAGATTATACTGATTTTGAGACTTGTGTGGACTACATTAAGGGAAAGCAGACCAATAAGTCCAAGAAATGTGCTAATAGGAGTTTGGACATATTAGAAATCATTCATACTGATATATGTTGTCCAGACATGGACGTACATGGTTAGAAATATTTTGTTACTTTTATTGATGATTACTCACGATATATATATATATATATATATATTTGCTTCATAAGAAGAATGAAGCATTGGATGCCTTCAAAGTCTTTAAGGCTGAAATTGAGAACCAATGCGGAAAGCAAAAAAAAATTGCGAGATTCGATAGAGGTGGAGAATATTATGGTAGATACACAGAAAGTGGACAAACACTTGGTCTCTTTGTCAAGTTTTTTCAAGAACATGGGATTGTTTCCCATTATACTATGTCTAGTTCCCCGGACTAGAATGGTATTGCAGAAAGAAGAAACCGAACATTGATGGACATGGTGCAGAGTATGCTTAGCAACTCCAATCTTCCTATATCTTTTTGGACTGAAGCACTAAAAATGGCTGCGTATATATTAAACCAAGTTCCAACCAAGGCTATTCCCAAGACACCATTTGAATTATGAAAAGGTTGAAAACCGAGTTTGCGACATATGCGCGTTTGGGGATGTCCATCTGAGGTGAGGATTTATAACCCACAAGAGAAGAAACTGGATCCGAGGACCATTAGTGGGTGTTTCGTCGGATATGCCGAAAGGTCCAAGGGTTACAGGTTTTATTGTTCAACTCATACTACTAGGATTGTGGAATCAAAAAACACTAAGTTTCTAGAGAATGACATGATCAGTGGGAGAGATCGGTTCAGAAACTTAGTTCCTGCACATGATCATACAAAACCTGCACATGATCATACAGAATCTCAACATTCATCAAATAATAGATTGGATAGATTGGTTATAGTTCACAGCACACCTCAAGTACAAGCTTGTGTTGACCAATCAATAATTGAGGTTCCATATACTGTTGACAACATTCTAATAGATCAAGCAGTTCAGGAAATACCACAAGTTCCTGAACAACCAGTTGAACCACAAGCTCCCCTGTGAGATATTGGTACAACATTAAGAAAATCTACTAGAGACAGGAGATCAGCAATTCCTAGTGATTACATTGTGTATCTACAAGAATCTAACTATAATTTTAGAGTCGAAAATGATCCTGAAACCTTTTCACAGGCCATGCGTTGCAAATGGTCAACCTTGTGGCACGATGTCATGAAGGAAGAGAGGAATTTCATGAAAAGCAACAGAGTCTGGGATCTTGTAGAGTTGCCTAATGGGGCGAAGACCATTGGTTGCAAATGGGTCTTTAAGACCAAAAAAGATTCATTAGGAAACATTGAGAGATACAAAGCGAGACCCATTGCTAAGAGATTTACTCAAAAAAAGGAATCGATTACACGGAGACTTTCTCTCCTGTATTTAAGAAAGATTCTCTTCATATTATTTTGGCATTAGTTGCTCATTTTGACCTTGAGCTGCAACAAATAGATGTGAAAACCGCATTTCTTAATGGAGATCTGGATGATGAGGTTTATATGAAACAACCTGAAGGTTTCTCCTCTAATCATGGTGAGCATTTGGTTTACAAGATTAAGAAATCCATATACGATTTAAAACAAGCCTCCTGTCAATGGTATTTTAAATTCCATGAAGTAATTTCTTCATTCGGTTTTGTTGAAAACCCCATGGATCAATGTATATACCAGAAGGTCAGTGGGATTAAAATTTGTTTTCTTGTTTTATATGTGGATGATATTTTTCTTGCAACCAATGATAAGGGCTTGCTGCATGAGGTGAAACAATTTCTCTCTAAAAAATTTGATATGAAAGATATGGGTGAGGCATTTTATGTCATTGGCATTAAGATCCATAGAGATAGACTTCGAGGTGTTTTAGGTCTGTCACAAAAAACCTATATCAACAAAGTTTTAGAGAGATTTCAGATGATAGATTGTTCACAAAGTATAGCTCCCATTGTGAAGGGTAATAGGTTCAATTTGAACCAATGCCCGGAGAATGATTTTGAGAAGGAATCCATGAAGAACATTCCATATGCTTTTGCAGTCGGAAGCCTTATGTATGCTCAGGTCTGCACTAGATCTGACATTGCATTTGCTGTAGAGATGCTAAGGTGATATCAGAGTAACCCAGGTACAGACCACTGGAGAGCTGCAAAGAAAGTAATGAGGTATCTTCAAGGAACTAAAGACTACAAGCTTATATATAGACAAACGGACAATCTGGATGTGATTGACTACTCTGATTCAGACTTTGTTGGTTATGTTGATTCACGTAAATCAACATCAGGGTACATTTTTCTGATGGCCGGTGGAGCTGTTTCTTGAAGAAGTGTCAAGTAGACATTGACTGCTATTTCTACTATGGAAGCCGAGTTCGTCTCTTGTTTTGAAGCTACTTCATATGGTGTATGGCTTAGGAGTTTCATTTATGGGCTTAGAGTCATAGATTCTATATCTAGGCCATTGAGAATTTTGTGCGACAATTCAACTGCTGTCTTTATGGCTAAGAACAATAAAAGTGGAAGTCGAAGTAAACGCATCGACATTAAGTATTTAGCCATAAGAGAATGAGTAAAAGAAAAGAAATTGGTCATTGAACACATTAGCACTGAATTGATGATCGCTGATCCTTTGACTAAGGGCATGCCACCTCTAAAATTCAAGGATCATGTAGAGAAAATAGGACTTGGTTCCACTTTGTAACTGTATACATACAGTTTATTAATGAAACTCTTATATATTTTGATGTTTTCTCATATTTATGTGCACCTTAATTTCTTTGAGAAAATTCATCTGTATAGACCAAGAATAAACATAGGGTTTATTCATTAAGAAATGTTGCCACATGAAGAATAATGCTTGAGGAACTAAATGCATCGTAATACATGGAAGGTAATACTCACTCTTAGAGGACTTATCGCCATGATTCATGTATTTACTTATTAAAATATAATCAATGGGATTAAGTTAGGTTAAACATATGGACCAAGTGGGAGAATGTAACCAATCCATTTATGGTCCATGTTCAACCTTTTGGCTGCCCATTGATTGTGGTAACAAATGTATGGAATACATACGGGCGTTCTTGATGGAAGAACAAGTATAAATACAGGTTTGGTCCCTAGACTCGGGACTATTCATTTTTCTTTCATACACTATCAAATTGGAGAGTTCTGAGAGTCTATAAGAACCAATACCGAGAGGATGCCAGATTGTGTAAGTGAAAACTTCAATGGTCGGAGGTATGTTTACAGTCCTTATAATTCTGCATTTGATCTATATGCTATTTAAATTGTTTAGTATGTTTAGATTATATTTAAGTTTTACATTAAAATCTTTTGGAAGAACGAAAGATAACGCAATATTCTCATATAGAAGTTCTTCATCACTGATGACTTATCATGACTATTGAATAACTTCTTAACATTTGATTGAAAAAGATATACATCTCTTAAATATCAAACCATGAATATGACAAAAAAAGAAAGATAAATTAACGCTTTAAAAAGATAAGTGTTCTGAATACCATATCTAAAAGAGCAATATATATATATATATATATATATATATGAGTTGCTTTCAAGTTTCTAAAAGATTAATATTTCGATCAATCGATGTCACGTCACCAATATAGTGATGTAATATTTATCAGTCATAACATTGATCCTACAAACATATCTGCAAAGATGAACAAGATTCAATCTAATTAAGCATGATAAACATGCTTTTTGTCTCACTAATTGCATGAACCCACAAGCAAATGCTTGGTCTTTTTGAAGAATACTAACTTACCATACTACAGTCACAAGCTAGTTAGCATGACTACAACAAAACAGGGCATTAACAGCACTTTATTGTTTCATTTATCGGCACTATGAGAAGCACAAACTTGTTGCGTTGGGATAATATTGTCGGCGTAGGAGAACACAGGGGCAGCCCTACAAATAGCTAGTTAGCACAAACTATTTTTCAAATTTTGCATTTTGCTTCTGGCACAGCCCTCACAAATAGCGATTCTAAACCTGTTACAAATTTTTATCCCATCAAAGGAAACGAAACATAAAATTAAGAGAAGTATAGATAACACAAATTTAGAAGAACTCCATGAGCGGTATAGGAGCATGGTGGACTAGCTATTACGGATTTACCTAGTCTGAATCAATATTTTATCTTTGAGCGTCTGTGGAGGCTTCACTCTAGCCTTCAGTCCCTCTGGGTTGTGGCCTCAGGTTATTAAATCTAAATGCAAATTTCCCTATTCTAATCACATCTCTGACAATTTTTTTCTCTCCCCAAGGTTTGGCAATGGTTTTCCCAACTCCTTCCTATTTTCACTACATTTCTTAAATAGTATGTGGGAGATGGGTTTGATATTTCGCTTTGGTGAGATTCCTGTTGCTATGCTGAACCTTTAGCCTCAGTTCTTAAAGTTGATATTTCTTTAGAGTCCGCCAAATAAAATTACTCTTTTTGTTTCATATTTGTAGTTTTGTTTGGATTTTTTGGAACAATTTTGACATATATTTTTTCTTGATATTATATTAATTTAAAATTAGGAAAAAATAATTTTTAAAAACTTATGGATTCTATAAAGTAATATATCTAAAAAAAATCTATATTTTATTAGGTTAACATTAACAAAAAAAAAATCAATCATTTAATTAGATGAATAGTGCATTTAGACAAACAATATGAGACAGAGGAAGTAATTAATTTCATTTTAAATAAATTGAAAAAAAAATCATTTAGAAATGAATTGAAATAAATTTTTATATTTTGTTTTTTTATGTTAAATTTTATAATTCATTTGAATTGATCTCATATTTAAAATGTTTGAAATAAATAAAAAATTCAAAAGAAGAGAAAATGAATGAGGGAGGGAGGGAGGGAGGGAGAGGGAAGGAATGAGTTAGGGTGGAATGAAAGAATATTTGGTCAACATAATTTTTTACTCTTTATTTTGTGGAATTCGTTTATAAATTAAATCAATTTTGATAAAAAAAAAATTAACAAGCTAACTCACATTACAAGATAAATAGTATATGCCGGCACTTTTTTTAGCATATTTCGGCGCTTTAAAGTGCTGCAATATGCGATACCAGCGCAGTACCAGCGCTTACATTAAGCGCCGAAATATGCATTTTTTTCGGCACTTAAAAGCGTCGAAATATAGCGGCGCTTACAAGTGCCAGTATATAATGACGCTTAGAAGTACCGAAATATAACGGACAAAATTGTGCATATTGCGGCACTTTTAAGCGCCGCAATATAGTGGCGCCAAATATTGACAATTTTTGTGCGCCAAAATACACATGGTTTGCGTTTTTTCACTATTTTTGGTTTAATATATATCAACAAATATATATATATATAGAGACCCATTCTTCAATATATGTATATAGTATCAAATCCATAAAAATTCAAATATCAATATAAAAGTCATTTCATTAATTTATACACAAAACATTCATAGTTAATTAACATATAAATTCATACGTACACAACCAAGTATTTAAATGAAGTATGAAAAATTATTTTAGAAATAAAAAATAAGATCTTCCATTAACCAACCGTTATAGTAAAGACTTCAGCTCATTCATTTGAGACTGCATACTGTTCATTTGATCATCGTGCTTCATTGTTATTTCTTGAATCTGATGCTTATACTTTTGATTGCGTTCTTCTATTTGTACTTTTAAATTATTTATCTCTTCAGGATAAGTCCATTGTATCCCATATCATTCCTAATTTGAGCTGAAAGTCCATACACGGCTGATGGTGTAACTCCAAACCCTTGACCTCGTACACGACCAGAACTCTCTTCACCCATAAGCTCGGTGAAGAGTTCATTTTATATTTGTAAATTATTCCTAGCATCAAAATATTCTGAAGCAGCAACAAGTTCGACCATACGAGCTTCAACTATCACATACAATTACGAAACAACAAAGATTAAACTCCCCCAAAGATTGAGTAGTTATTTGCAGCGAAAGTTACATAAAAGAAAAGTTGCTTATCAGATTTTATAGAAAAACGGGCAGAATTTTCCCTATGTTTCCATAAAACCTCATGCAAATAAAAAACAAAAATACAATCCAAACAGAATAAACCAAATAGATAATCATCCTGTGCTGATGGAGGATAAAACACCCATCCAAAAAACAGCAAAAGTAAAAAAAAAAAAAAAAAGCATATTAGAATCATATATCCAAGCAGAGTATGTGATTATTGGCTTCACAAAGTTATTTTATGCAAAATAAGGATGGAAACATAAGTCTCATTTAATTCCGACAGTAGTTCTGGAGGAAGACACTCTATAACTCCTGTATCAAGATAACATAAAGGTGGTGTGAATTTTAAGAGAGCAATGAGAAGTGAGAATTGAAGAGAGTCAAGAGAATGTACAAATGCTTACTTGATTCATATTGAGAATACAATTAAGGGTATATATAGGTTGTTAAAGGAAAAAGGTCATCCTTAAAACAAGGATGAAAACATGGCCTAAATTGATCCTTAAAACAAGGATGAAAGCATTGCCTAAAGTAATCCTTAAATCAAGAATGAAAACATTGCATAAAGTAAGCCTTAAATCAAGGATGAGAATATGCTAATATGTCTCTCTATCATGCCCCCGCAAGATGGAGCATCCATCTCAGATGCCAATCTTGAACCGATGATGCAAGAACTGTTTTCGAGGAAGTGCTTTGGTGAGTGAGTCCGCCAATTGATCATTAGAAAAAAACATGAGAAACACGTAACCGATGATTAACAACCTGGTCACGAACAAAGTGAAAGTCAATGGCAATGTGCTTCATTCGTGAGTGGAACACCAGATTTTTACACAAGTATGTGGCGCCAATATTATCGCAGTAAATTGTAGGTATAGTTGTAGGTGGAACATGTAGTTCTTGGAGCAGATTAGCTATCCAGTTGAGTTCAGCAGCAGTCGAAGCTATGGCACGATACTCGGCTTCAGTAGATGAGCGAGCAACAGTGCGTTGCTTTTTGGAAGCCCAACTGATTGGTGAGGCACCTAGAAACACAACATATGCAGATGTGGATGTGCGATCATCAGTGTTTCCTGCCCAATCAGAGTCAGAGAAGGCATGGAGTTGCGGACATGATTCTTTGCGAAGAAATATTCCATGATCGAAAGTGCCATTTAGGTACCGCAATAGACGTTTGACAGTGGCCCAATGATGTGAGGTAGGACAATGCATGAACTGTGACAGTTTGTTGACTATAAAGGAGATATCAGGCCTTGTTAAGGACAAGTACTGTAGTGATCCCAAGAACTGTCGAAACTGAGTAGCGTCATGGTGAGGTGTGCTGTCGTTGAGCGTTAGAGACTCGGTTGTGGATAGGGGAGTGCTAACCTCTTTAGCATTAGCCTTGTTTGCCTTGTGCAGGATGTCAAGTACATACTTTCGCTGTGATAAGAATAAACCAGTTGGAGTTGTGCGAGCCTCAACACCCAAAAAATATGATAAGGGGCCGAGATCCTTCAAGGAGAATCGGTTGGCCAACTGATCAATGAACTGCTGGATGGAGGCGGAATTGTTGCCTGTAATGATGATGTTGTCAACATACACAAGCAAGTAGAGTGTGGTCTGTCCATGGTGAAAGATAAACAGGGAACTATCTGATTTAGAGTTCCCAAATTTGTGAAGGAGTAGGAAGCCACATAATTCATGATACCATGCACGGGGAGCTTGGCGAAGACCATAGATGGCCTTGCGCAACTCGCAGACATGAGTAGGAAACTGTGGATGAATGAAGCCTTGAGGTTGCTGCATGAAAACATTGTCAGAAAGTGTTCCCTGCAAAAAAGCATTGTTAACATCCAGTTGTCGCAAGTCCCATCCAGAGGAGATCGCTAAACTTAGAATAAGGCGAATTGTTGTAGGTTTTACAACAGGACTGAAAGTATCCGTGTAATCAATTCCGGGACGTTGATGGAATCCTTTGGCAACTGTTGGTCCAAAATATACTATGGCAATACCCAAGAGGGGGGTGAATTGGGTATTAAAAAAAATTAAATACTTTTTGCAATCTCAAATAACAAAATATATGCGGAATTAAATCTTTCTAAATTACTAGCACAAATATGAGAGAGTTTATTGCTTAATATAGAAATGATAATTGAATTATAAAATAATTAAGCAATCAATCTCATTTACTTGAATAATAAATAATTATAAGCAAGTAATTATGAAAGTAATTAAGGAGATAGAGTTAGAGAGATGCAAACTCGATTTATAGTGGTTCGGCAATATCGGAATCCTTCCGACCCTACGTCCACTCTCTTCAAGGATCCTCCTTGAAGTCTTTCACTAAACCAAGCAACTTACGGGTGTTGCTCAAACCGAAACACAAGCAACTTACGGGTGTTGCTCAAACCGTACAATCCCCTTCCTCTCGGAAGTAATCTCCTTCCTCTCGGAAGTATTCTCCTTCCTCTCGGAAGTATCCCCTTCCTCTCGGAAGTAATCCCCTTCCTTTCGGAAGTATCCCCTTCCTCTCGGAAGTAATCCCTTTACAATAAAAGCTGTAAAGTAAATGGTAGAGAGACAACAAATGAAAGCTTATACAACTGAATAATGTCTCTCTTTCAAAGAAAAGCTTGAAGAATAGCTCAACATGAGTATTTCAAAGCTTTTTTGAGTTTCAAAGAATGAATGACTTGATTGTGTGTGTTCTTCTTTTTTTGAATGTCTTCTCCTCCTTGTTGAATGCTGAATTGAGTGGGTTTATATAGCAATCAATTAATATGGCCGTTTAGGACTTTAATTTGAAAAAGATTTACTTTAAAACGTTCAGATTTGGAGTCCAACGGTCATATTTTTGAACTACCAGTCGACTGGGTCGTGATACCAGTCGACTGGGTCCTCTTAAAAATTCACATTTTTGCTGCTATAGTGTTACCAGTCGACTGGTAAGTCATACCAGTCGACTGGGAATCTTCTGCCACTTTTACCAGTCGACTGCACTATTCACCCAGTCGACTGGGTCACTATTGGAGCGCTGCTACAGTGATTTCTGGATGAACAGTGTTTTCAGCATAATTTTCTTCATATTTCTTTATTCTTTTTGGATTTTTGAGTTCCAAAAAATCTCCTAATTCAATCAAACTTTCTTGCACATTAAACACACAAGTTAAACACTTCAAAAGTGTTTTGTTATCATCAAAATTAATCTAATCAATTTCTTGATTGAGGCATTTTTGATGATGACAAAACATATTACAAATTTAAGCATAATATGTGTGCTAGATATATGAAGAATGATGTATTACAAATGCTCAAGTAATTTTAAGTATTGAGCCCAAATAATTTATTTGCATTTAATAAAATCACGTGGAGATTTTATATCTTCAATTAATTAAGACTATAAAATAAAATGCAATGCAAATATAATTAGCTCCTAACAATTGAAATGCTTACAAAGAGTATCTTAGGGTTCAAACCTATAATTTATCCCTATTGTCTTTGAAGTTGCATTTAAATTATTCTCCTTGAATTTGATCTTTTGGAGAGCTTATTGACTTTTGAGATCATCAACTTTGATTCACCAATTTCTACAATCTTGATCTCTTTTAATGTATAAGCACTATTAACAATCTATATTACTTAAGTAATATTCATTAGTGCTTAATTAAGATTTTTGTCACTGTTAAAATCATTCAGGGTCAACAATCTCCCCCTTTTTGATGGTGACAAAAATCTTAAGAATAAGGTCTAACAAGATCTCTAATATTCTTATTTTTCTCCCCCTTTTTGTCATAATAAAAAAGGGTGGATTTCAAAGAAGAGCTCCCCCTCAAAATATTCTATTGAAAATATTTTGATGAAACATATTGAGAAAAGAATCGTTTTACAAGATATCAAGAAATATAAAACAATAGATTTGAACTCATTGCTTGATTTACCAATAGGTTTTCTCTTTTATCAGTAAATCAGATTTTCTCCCCCTTTCAAAAAGTCTAAAGTGATTATTTTTAACTTTCAAGAGAAATAAAATTGGATAAAGCTTAACAAACCTTATCGGTAGTTGATTGATTGAATAATCAAGACAAAGAGCTCATCAACTACTCAAAAAGATGTTCAAATTGGAAATATCTATAAGTACTTGAAAAAAAAAATCACTTCTCTTGCATATATGCACCGAAATATAATTTTCAATTATCAATGAAATATCATTTTCAGGGTATGTTAGATTCAATAATTAGATGATTATCAATTCAGCGCAAAGATAATCATTAATTTCAAACTCAAGCATATATAATAGAAAGTTTCATATTCAGCTCATGCTTGATAGATAAATAACTCAAAAATAGTTATCAATTCTAAATTCAAGCTCATCACTTGATTTATCCAACGCCAAATCAAAGAGAATTTATCAAAGAATAATTAATATTTGAGTATTAAATGGCTCCAAACAAAGTCTAGATACACCAGTCGACTGGGTAACACTTACCAGTCGACTGGAAGATTTGGCAGTGACTTACCAGTCGACTGGGTCATATTTACCAGTCGACTGGATAAAAGGGCAGTGACCTATCAGTCGACTGGGATAGAGTTACCAGTCGACTGGACCCTGAGTAAAATTTTCAGTCCTGAATTTTTTAGCACGATTTTGTTTATCTATGACATTTTTGAGTGAGGGGAATAATTAAACATTGATTAATACTCTATCACTCAATGTCAAACAGCAAATGATGAAATGAGATGCAATCAAACATTCAGTTTATCGAAATCAAGCAATCCCATCAACATTCTAATCTTACAAAAACTAGCTTCACTTAGGGGTTTTGTAAGAATATCAGCTATTTGATCTTCTGAAGGTATAAATTCTAATCTTATATCACCTTTTTGAGCATGGTCTCTTAAGAAATGATGTCTAATCTCTATATGCTTGGTTCTAGAGTGCTGAATAGGATTTTTGGTTAGGTTGATGGCACTAGTATTATCACAAAATATAGGAATATTTTTGAGACTCATGCCATAGTCTTCTAGTTGTTGTTTCATCCATAGTACTTGGGCACAACAACTGCCAGCTGCTACATATTCCGCCTCAGCGGTTGATAGTGCAACTGAATTCTGTTTCTTGGAGAACCAAGAAGTTAACATAGCACCTAAGAATTGGCATGTTCCACTTGTGCTTTTTCTATCTAACCTACATCCAGCAAAATCAGCATCCGAATATCCTACTAGCTCAAAAGATGATTCTCTAGAATACCATAATCCTATGGTCTGGGTTCCTTGCGGATATCTAAGGATTCTTTTTACTGCAACTACATGTGATTCCTTAGGATTAGACTGAAATCTAGCACACATGCATACACTGAACATTATATCAGGTCTACTTGCAGTCAAATAAAGTAAAGCACCTATCATGCTTCTATAATATTTAGAATCTACAATTTTACCTCCTTCATCAAGATCAAGTTTGGTGGTTGTGCTCATTGGTGTTCCAAGTGGCTTTGAGCTTTCCATCCCGAACCTCTTAAGTAGGTCTTTGATGTACTTTTGTTGATTGATGAAGATACCTCCTTTTAGTTGCTTGATTTGCAGTCCAAGGAAGTAGGTAAGTTCTCCCATCATGCTCATTTCAAATTCACCTTGCATGCACTTTGCAAACTCTTGACACATAGATTCATTAGTAGCACCAAATATAATATCATCAACATATATTTGAACTATCAAAGTGTCATTTTTGTGAGTTTTTGTGAAGAGAGTTGTATCTATTCTACCTCTTACAAAATCATTATCAATCAAAAATTTGCTTAGTCTTTCGTACCATGCCCTTGGAGCTTGCTTCAACCCATATAAAGCCTTAGAAAGCTTGTAGACATGATTTGGAAGACTAGGGTTTTCAAAACCAAGAGGTTGCTCAACATAAACCTCTTCTTCTATAAAGCCATTTAAAAAAGCACTTTTTACATCCATTTGAAATAGTTTGAATTTATTAAAGCATGCAAAGGCTAACAACATTCGAATAGCTTCTAATCTAGCTACGGGAGCATAGGTCTCATCAAAGTCTATTCTTTCTTCTTAATTATATCCCTTAGCAACTAGTCTAGCTTTATTTCTAGTTACTATTCCATTTTCATCCATCTTATTCCTATAGACCCATTTTGTTCCAATGATGGAATGATTCTTAGGTCTTGGAACTAGATTCCAAACCTTGTTTCTCTCAAATTGATTAATCTCTTCTTGCATAGCAATAATTCACTCATTGTCCTTTTCAGCTTCTATAAAGGACTTAGGTTCTACCTGAGACAGATAAGCTACATAATTGCAAATATTTATAATAGAAGAGCGAGTTCTTACCCCTTGTGAAGGATCACCAATTACTTGATCAATTGGGTGATAGTTCACATACCTCCAATCTTTAGGAAGTCCATCCACTTGTTGGCTTGTAGATGGTTGGTCCAAATTATGAGCTTCGAGCTCTTCATTTGCTTGAGTTGGATTCTTCTTCGGGTCAACAATGAGAGTAGGTGTTTCCTTTCTTGGAATAAAATCTGCATCATTATTAATGGAAACTTCTCTACTACTAATAGGGTTAGACTCATCAAGAGTTATATGCACAGATTCCTCTACTACTAGAGTTCTCTTATTGAAAACTCTATAAGCCTTACTCGATGTAGAATATCCTAAAAATATCCCTTCATCGGTCTTAGAATCAAATTTACCCAAATTAGTTTTATTGTTATTCAAGATGAAGCATTTGCAACCAAATGTACGAAAATAGGAAATATTAGGCTTTCTACCTTTCCATAGTTCATATGGAGTTTTATCAAGTATAGGCCTAATTAAAATTCTATTTAAAATATAGCAAGAAGTGTTCACGGCTTCAGTCCAAAAATATTTTGGTAAACTATTTTCACAAAACATTGTTCTTGAAAATTCTTCTAGAACTCTGTTTTTCCTCTCAACAACTCCATTTTGTTGAGGAGTTCTAGGAGCTGAAAAATTGTGATTGATTCCATTCTCATCACAAAAATTTGAAAAGCTTTGATTTTCAAATTCTTTGCCATGATCACTTCTTATGCTTGAAATACAAATTCCTTTTTCATTTTGTACCTTTTTGCAAAACTTTTCAAATCCTTTGAAAGCTTCATCCTTATAAGCAATAAAAATAACAAAGGTATATCTTGAATAGTCATCAACAATAACAAGAGCATATTGATGGCCACCTAGACTAATGGTACTAATTGGACCAAATAAGTCCATATGCAAAAGTTCCAAAGGTCTAGTAGTTGAGACAACATTTTTTGCTTTGAAAGATATCCTAGTTTGTTTTCCCATTTGACAAGCATTGCAAATTTTGTTTTTCTCAAAATTGATTTTAGGAAGACCAATAACTAAATCTTTTCTTGAAACAATTTTTAGCAAGTTCATATTTACATGACCAAGCCTTCTATGCCATAGCCATTGATTTTCACTAAAAGCAGGAAAACATTTTTCATTATTGGAATGTAAGGATTTCAAATCAACTATATAGACATTTTCATGTCTATGGCCAATGAATTTGATCTTGTTGCTCTTGATGTCTATAACTAGACAATGAGAGGTTTCAAATGTGACTTTATATCCTTTGTCACATAATTGACTAATGCTAAGTAAATTTGGCTTTAAGCCTTGTACTAGCAATACATTATCTAAAGTTGAGAAATCATTACCGACTTTTCCATGCCCGATGATCTTTATTTTAGTATTGTCTCCAATGGTCACAAGTCCACCATCTCTTAGAGTTAGCTCCTTGAATACGCTTTTATCACCGGTCATGTGCTTTGAGCATCCACTATCAAGGTACAAATAGTTACCTTTCTCCTTGGTGTGGAGACATATCTACATCACACAAGGATACACGATTGCACTTTTGGGTACCCAAAATTTCTTGGGTCCTTTGGGGTTAGTCCTTGAAAATACGGTTCCTTTTGGGACCCATACTTTCTTAACAATATATGGTGCTCTATGAACATGTTGATGATGCACAATCCTAGCATTATAGTCATAGAAATTTCTAGGATATCTTACATGTGCATTCCTATAATCCTTAGGATAATAGTTCCTAGGATACATGTTTCTATGGTAAGGAATATTAAAATGCATGTCATTTCCAGAAAATGTATGATGATGCATTCTAGGATACATGCTAGCATTATTATGTGTATGCAAATTATTTCTAGGATAACCATGATGGTAATTCCTAGGATGAGCATGAGCAGAGTGCATTCTTTGATTATACGTATTGTTCCTAGAATGAGCATGATAATTATTTCTAGGATGTATATAAGCATTTCTAGAGTGTGCATACATATAAGCATGTGTATTTCTAGGATGCTTCAATTTAGTATGAACATTTAAATTTCTAGGCTTCCTAGCATTCATCAAGAGAGTGCTCTTAACCTTGCTAGGAGCTTTTGAAGTAGAGGCTTCATCTACACAAGAGACTTTCATGAATAAGCTCTCTTTTGATTTTTGCTTTCCCAATGGAGAGTATCCTAACCCAGATTTTCCTCCACTTAATCTTTGGGAAGCTAACACTTCATCTAGCTTTTCTTTTCCAAGCATAAGTCTAGATATAGTATCATTTAATTCTATTATCTTCTTCTTTAAGTTTTCATTTTCATCTTTAACAAGATCTTGAGAAGAATCATAAAGTAATGAAGATAGTTTATCTTTTTCTTCTCTTAAACCTACCATCTCTTTAGAAAGAGATGACACCTCTTTTTTAAGAATGGTGTTCCTAGAATCAAATTTCTTCAATTCTTCATACATTTCATTTATGACTTCTATCAATTCTTCACTACTGTTAACAATGTTATTTTTTGAAGAGGAAGAAGTTGATACCTCATTTTTGTCGTCGATTGCCATAAGACATAGGTTGGCAATTTCCTCGCATTCGATCTCTTTATTCGAGGAGTCTTCTTCTTCTTCATCACCATCACGATTAAGATCTTCAATTTCTATAAAAGGTAAGGATGTGGTGGAACCATCGATTTTGTAATCCAAGTAGCTTTCATGCTTCTTGAGGGATTCCATAAGCTCTTCTAAACTTTCACTTGTAGAATGCTTTGTCAAAATAATTTTCCATTGATTTGACAAAGACCTAAGAAATATTCTCACAAGTTCAAGGTTAGAATAAATTTTACCCATGAAAGATAAAGTTTTAACAAGTAGGGTAAAACGAGTTTGCGAATCAAAAATTGATTCATTTTCATTCATTTTAAAATGCTCTAAGTCATGAACAAAGTTTTTTAATTTGAAATTCTTTTCTTGCTCATTTCCTCCATGTATGACTTCCAATAAATCCCAAATTTCATTTGCAGTCTTACATGAGGAAATTTGATCAACTTCATTTTGATCAAGAGAACTATAAAACATGTTCATAACTTTAGCATTTAGTTGAATGAATTTGCTATCATTTACATCAAAGTCATTTTCATTTTCAAGAATGAAATACCAAGCATAATAATCATGTGCTTGAATAAAAATCTTCATTTGAGCTTTCCAATGGGTGAAATTTGTTCCATGGAGAAGAGGAGGACTAGAAGGATCTCTTCCTTCTAAAAATATAGTTGCCATATGATCAACTCAAGGATATTAAGCCTAAAATTGAGAACGAGGCTCTGATACCAATTGTAGGTCCAAAATATACTATGGCAATACCCAAGAGGGGGGTGAATTGGGTATTAAAAAAAATTAAATACTTTTTGCAATCTCAAATAACAAAATATATGCGGAATTAAATCTTTCTAAATTACTAGCACAAATATGAGAGAGTTTATTGCTTAATATAGAAATGATAATTGAATTATAAAATAATTAAGCAATCAATCTCATTTACTTGAATAATAAATAATTATAAGCAAGTAATTATGAAAGTAATTAAGGAGATAGAGTTAGAGAGATGCAAACTCGATTTATAGTGGTTCGGCAATATCGGAATCCTTCCGACCCTACGTCCACTCTCTTCAAGGATCCTCCTTGAAGTCTTTCACTAAACCAAGCAACTTACGGGTGTTGCTCAAACCGAAACACAAGCAACTTACGGGTGTTGCTCAAACCGTACAATCCCCTTCCTCTCGGAAGTAATCTCCTTCCTCTCGGAAGTATTCTCCTTCCTCTCGGAAGTATCCCCTTCCTCTCGGAAGTAATCCCCTTCCTTTCGGAAGTATCCCCTTCCTCTCGGAAGTAATCCCTTTACAATAAAAGCTGTAAAGTAAATGGTAGAGAGACAACAAATGAAAGCTTATACAACTGAATAATGTCTCTCTTTCAAAGAAAAGCTTGAAGAATAGCTCAACATGAGTATTTCAAAGCTTTTTTGAGTTTCAAAGAATGAATGACTTGATTGTGTGTGTTCTTCTTTTTTTGAATGTCTTCTCCTCCTTGTTGAATGCTGAATTGAGTGGGTTTATATAGCAATCAATTAATATGGCCGTTTAGGACTTTAATTTGAAAAAGATTTACTTTAAAACGTTCAGATTTGGAGTCCAACGGTCATATTTTTGAACTACCAGTCGACTGGGTCGTGATACCAGTCGACTGGGTCCTCTTAAAAATTCACATTTTTGCTGCTATAGTGTTACCAGTCGACTGGTAAGTCATACCAGTCAACTGGGAACCTTCTGCCACTTTTACCAGTCGACTGCACTATTCACCCAGTCGACTGGGTCACTATTGGAGCGCTGCTACAGTGATTTCTGGATGAACAGTGTTTTCAGCATAATTTTCTTCATATTTCTTTATTCTTTTTGGATTTTTGAGTTCCAAAAAATCTCCTAATTCAATCAAACTTTCTTGCACATTAAACACACAAGTTAAACACTTCAAAAGTGTTTTGTTATCATCAAAATTAATCTAATCAATTTCTTGATTGAGGCATTTTTGATGATGACAAAACATATTACAAATTTAAGCATAATATGTGTGCTAGATATATGAAGAATGATGTATTACAAATGCTCAAGTAATTTTAAGTATTGAGCCCAAATAATTTATTTGCATTTAATAAAATCACGTGGAGATTTTATATCTTCAATTAATTAAGACTATAAAATAAAATGCAATGCAAATATAATTAGCTCCTAACAATTGAAATGCTTACAAAGAGTATCTTAGGGTTCAAACCTATAATTTATCCCTATTGTCTTTGAAGTTGCATTTAAATTATTCTCCTTGAATTTGATCTTTTGGAGAGCTTATTGACTTTTGAGATCATCAACTTTGATTCACCAATTTCTACAATCTTGATCTCTTTTAATGTATAAGCACTATTAACAATCTATATTACTTAAGTAATATTCATTAGTGCTTAATTAAGATTTTTGTCACTATTAAAATCATTCAGGGTCAACAGCAACCAAACGAGCCTTATAGTGGGCAACAGTACCGTTGGGGTTCCGCTTAATCTTAAATATCCATTTGCATCCAATGATGTTTTGTGTGTGGTGATGGGGTACGAGAGTCTATGTGGATTTTTTAAGAAGGGGTCATACTCATCACTCATTGCCTTACGCCATTGAGAGAATTTTTCGGCTTGGCGATATGTTGTGGGTTTAGGAGGTTCATCGGTTTTGGAGGTGGTGGTGTGAAGGTCAAGTATTTTGCGTGGCTTGAAGATATTATGTTGGGACCGGGTAGTTATTTTTTGTGGTGTGGGCGATTTGAATGGAGCAGTCTGTGAGGGAGATGAATGAGGAGAGGAATCATGACTTACCCGATTTGTAGAGGAGTCCAGGGAGTGTGATTGGTGCAAGGCAGAGGTAGGCAGCGTGATATGAGGATCCACTTGTTCATCAGCACCATGATTTGAGGAGTGTGTATTAGTAGGGGCAACTGGTGGAGGAGAACTTGATTGTATGTGATTTAATGTAGATAGGGAAGGATATGAAGGTGCCTGATTGTGAGTGACAGATTCATGAGATGTTGACTCGAGATTTGTGGAAGGATTGGAGAGATTTGAGGGACACCATTGATGTAGAGATTCTGTGTTAATTCGTGGTTCATGTATGGAAAGTTTTTGAAAGGGAAATTGAGACTCAATAAAAATGATATGGCGAGTAATAAAGGTTTTTGATGTGGATGGATCAAGACAGATATAGGAATTGTGAGAGAGTGAATAACCAATAAATATGCATGGTTTTGATCGTGGAGCTAGCTTATGAGTGGAATAGGGACGGAGCCAAGGGTAGCACAGACAGCCAAATACTTTTAGTTTGTGATAATTTGGTTGTTTGTGAAATATTTTTTCGAATAGAGAGTGGGACTTAAGGACTGGTGTGGGCATACAGTTAATAAGATAGGTGGCTGTTTGGAATGCTACAGACCAGAACCGTAAAGGTAGTGAGGCTTGGTGAAGTAAAGTGATACCAGTTTCGACTAGATGACGATGTTTTCTTTCAGCAGAGCCCACTAATTGAGGAGTATATAGAGGAGATGTGAGGTGTTGAATACCAAAGTTAGATAGGTGATGAGCCAAGCTTTGATATTCACCACCTCCATCGGAATAGACTGTTTTTATTTTCAATTGAAAAAAGTTTTTCGACTAATTTCTTGAATTTGTCAAATATGAGAGGAACATCGGATTTGTGTTTGATAGGATAGAACCAAGTGTATTTTGTAAAGTAATCCACAAAAATTATATAGTACCGAAAATTGTCATAAAAAATGATTGGTGATGGTCCCCAAACGTCGGTATATAAAATTTCTAATGGAGAAGTACATGACACACTTGTTAAGCCAAATGGAAGTCTGTGACTTTTATTGCAGAGACAAGAATCACAATGATTAGAAAGAGACTGAGATACGGGTAGAGAAAATGTAGTTACTAATTTTTTTTGAATGGATTCGGAAGGATGGCCTAGACGGCGGTGCCATAGGTCGGCGGTAGTTGTTGTGGTGGCTGTGTATGCTGTTGGAATAGATGCAAAGGATGGTGATGATGACATAGATGGCCACTCATAGACATCATCCTTATTCTGGCCTCGCACCAAGGATGCCTCCGTACTCAAATCCTTCACAATAAAAGAATCAGGAAAGAATTCAATAGATGTGGCATTTTGTTTGCAAAATTGCGAAACTAAAAGTAAATTCTTTTTAATGTGGGGAGCACACAACACATTATTAAGATTAAATGAGATATTTGAAGATGTGAGTTTTGTAGAACCAATATGAGATATTGGAATACCGTTACCGTTGCCAACCATTATGTCTTCATTCCCATTGTAATCTGAGTGAACAGAGAGGTTTTGCAAGTCAGAGGTAATGTGGTGCGATGCACCAAAGTCAACTAGCTAATTGTTGTGGTTGGATTGTTGATCTGTGGTCGAGTGATTCGCCTGAGGCCAGCTGGGATTGTGGTTTAGCCTTGCTCGAGACTGACAAACCTTTGCTGTGTGCCCAATTTTGTCACAAAGTTGGCATATTGGCTTAGGTTGTCTATGGTTGCTGTTTGGTCGCCATGGTTGATGTTGTGAGATCCTTGCTGGAGCAAAATTTTCTACTGTGTTATAGGAAAAATTGCTGTTGAATGGGGAGTTATGAAAACCTTGATTTCCGGAGTTGGTTTGTGGATTGCTGGAGAATGACCTGTTGCCATAATTGTTGTTTCTCGTTCTATTGTTTTGATGTTTTTCAGAACCTTACCTATTTTTATTGTTGTTGGAGCGATGATGGTTGTACTGAGCAGTGATTGGTGTTGTCACTTTCTTCCCTTCTTCTCGTTTTAGAAAAGTCTCGTGATCTAGAAGCTTATCGTGAAGCTCTTCGAATGTCATAGATGTTTCTCTTGTACGTATGGCTGCATTCAGTTCTTTATAGTCATTACTGAGGCCATGGAGGGTGTGAATGACAATCTCAGCGTCACTCAGAGGGTGCCCAATCAAGGCAAGGTCGTCAACAATCGTTTTGATGTGTTGCATGTATTCGGCTATGGTAGTGCCTTCTTAAGAGATCCTCATGAGTGTGGAAAGAAGGGAGAGCATCCTGGTATTCGAACGATTGGCAAAAGTTGTTTCCAGCTTATTCCACGCTTCAGTAGAGCACTTGCAGGTGGAGATAAGTGGTGCAATGGTACTTGCAAGGGAGGCTTGAAAAGCCTGCAGTACTAAACGATCTTGACGCAGCCACTTCTTGTGGTCTGGGTTCGGAACAGACTCAGTTCCTCCAGTTGTGTTGATGGTGGACGCAGGACAGGGATGTGTGCCATCGACATAACCTAGCAAATCATAACCAAACAGTAAATTAGAGAATTGAGATCTCCAAGAGGCATAGTTACCACATCCAGATAGCTTGAATGGGATTTGGGATGCAGTATTGATAGAGATTAGATTGTTGGTTTGTGCCGAAGGGTTGATACCAGTTGATACAACAACTGGTGTTTCAGAAGTTGAGGAGTTTGATGAATCTGATGAGTTGATTTGAGATGACATTGTAGGAAAGGGAAAAGGAAAAAAAAAAAAAAGAAGAGGGAAATATAAGGGAGATATGAGGATTGGCTTTTTTTTTTTTTTTTTTTTTTTAAGCTCAGTGGCTTGAGGGCTCTGATACCATGTGAATTTTAAGAGAGCAAAGAGAAGTGAGAATTGAAGAGAGTCAAGAGAATGTACAAATGCTTACTTGATTCTTATCGATAATACAATTAAGGGTATATATAGGTTGTTAAAGGACAAAGATTATCCTTAAAACAAGGATGAAAACATGGCCTAAAGTGATCCTTAAAACAAGGATGAAAACATTGCCTAAAGTAATCCTTAAATCAAGAATGAAAACATTGCATAAAGTAAGCTTTAAATCAAGGATGAGAATATGCTAATATGTCTCTCTATCAGGTGGTAGGGCTGAAACCTGATTCAAACTCTCACTCTTAATGATATTATTGTCCAGTTGGAAATGAAATTCCAACTGGATTAGAGCATAACTGATCAGATGCTCCAGCAGTACTTTGTTCCTCGCAATCTGTAAGATGGCACCATTAAGAGAAGCAGTGCAATTTCAGCTATCTATGCAATGAAACCAATCTGAAACACTCATCACAAAGGGTCACGCTGTTGACATAAATGTATCTACAGTAGCAGACTTATGTGTCACATTTAGAAATGCCCCTAGCTTTTAAGTGTATGTGCAAGAGTATATATGCCTCTGCATTAATAATTGAAATGCATGATTACAGTTTGAAATTATAGAAACAAAGCCCAGAATAAGACATACTGTGTTCAGATCGCCAAAGCACAGTCCAAATCTGAAGGGCATCTCATGCAGAAATATATCTGCTATAAGGCTGTTGGTTGTGTTACCTTAACAGTTGAGGAGACTGGCCGGACGGGTGTCATAAATGTGTCTCTAATAACATGCAGCTTGGTGACAACTTCGAATGGAAAAACTAGAAGGGAGCTAAGATTTGCCTGATCAGTATTACTATAATCTTCACATTCTGTACAATACTAACAATATACAAAGGAAACTGCCCACATATGTACAAGATTACAACAATGAAAAGCAATATATTACTTCATTGCCCCTCAGAATATTAACTATTGTGACTTGTAAACTATTTTGAATCGTAAGTTTTAACCTTGTCATTTAACCAACAGGATCCATAAATTAGAGCTGATGATGGGGATGTTTATGCTGTACTGTGCAATCTACGACCTGCTCAGTGGAAAAGATCATTTCTTCTTCTATCTGTCACTGCAAGCTGGGGCATTCTTCATAATAGGATTTGGGTATGTAGGGACATTTGTACCCAATTAGAAGTACAAAAATCCCAAACATTTGGCCATGGCCATGGGGAAGAAACATGCTTCTCAGCACTTATCTCCATCTTTATAATAAGTTCTCATAACTGCTCAGGCTGCTAAATGCAACTAGTAGCATACTACTGTAAGATAATGTAGGACAACCTAGAAGGTCAAGTGTAGCAAGTAAGAATATATATGTTTAAGAAAAGGCAGTATACTTTTCTTTTCTCAAGTATCACATAATTGGATATCAAATCCACATGGTATCATATCTAAATAAATGTGATTTCAAGGAACATATAATCCCCTTCAATGGTATTGTCCGATTGGTAGATGTGACACTAATCTCATTCTGAAAAGGAACTTCGAAAGGTTATATGGCCCTTAAGCACCAGTCAAATCTCTTTCCCAATTAATTTTTTTTTTCTTTTTTTTCCTTTGGTGGGAGAGGACGACCAAAGGTCTTTCAATTTCCTGAGAGACCCTAAATTTTGGGGCAATATCTGGTTCCCATCAAGTAATAGAATTTTGAAACTTTCATATACCAAAGAAAGTAAGGCAACCAACATCTAGCATGGACAACAGGAAGCTCAGACTTGCT
The DNA here is from genome assembly GCA_023935145.1 of Bretschneidera sinensis. Lineage (NCBI taxonomy): Eukaryota > Viridiplantae > Streptophyta > Magnoliopsida > Brassicales > Akaniaceae > Bretschneidera > Bretschneidera sinensis. The sequence goes on from CM043703.1 coordinate 44,186,543, forward strand.
AGAACCAAACCAAAACCAATCAATAGTAGAGATATGCATATTTAAACCAGGATTATTCAACCAATTCCAGAATCAAAACCGAAATAGATAATTTAATCTAAGTAACACTATAGAGACTAATTTCATAGATTAATCCAGCAAGGACAAGGCCTCAAACAACCAGAACTTCAACCTATAGGCACAAATTAAATTTAATCAATAAAGAAACCACTTAAAAGGAAGGTTAGTAAATATACAAACATTCTAGTGAACCTAAACTTTGCAGAGATACCACTCAGATAGGCACCGACCACCAGTTGCTATAACCACCAGTAGCTAAAAAGCAAGTACAGAACCATACTACATTTGATGCAGGAAGATCCGAGTCAGATGATGCGAGTTGTCAGATAGCGCGTTGTTGGCAATGAGGTACTTAGAGTTGGCAGATCATCGCAAAACTGGCAGGTGGACTACCTAGAACGGGCCATGGGCTCAGATTAGGCCCCAAAGACCCTAGTCTGATTGGAAACGGACCAACGAACAAAACTGAGGATATCCTAAGCGTAGCGGGATTTTACCCAAAAAACGACACTTAGGCCCTCAAATTGGCAGTTTACAGTTTTTATGAAACTTTTTATTTTATTTAATTTAAATTCGGCCTTAATTTAATTTTTCTTTTTTAGCTTCGACCTTATAAATAAGGTCATAGGGTTTCGTAATCATTATTATTGTATTTGCATAATTTTAAATAAAACATCAGAGCTGTTTCTCTGTATTGTTTAGGGTTTTTTCTTGTGTTACTCCCTGTGAACTATCTGTTCGACTAGCCTACAGAATAATCGCTATTCTGCTCGGCATCAACATTGCAATATATATGGCCCATGCATCAACAACCATACTACATCTCCCAAGTTCATACCGGTTCCAGATAGGAAAGAAGGGAAAAAGAACCTTGATTCCATGTCCTTGCTTATTATAAAGCTATCATGATGACCAGGCGAGAAATATTTCAAAGAAAAAACTTTTGTTACTTTGAAGTCTCAATCCCAACAATAAAATCCTAAATTATTTCTAATGCTGCTCTTTTCCAGCATTATTGCATCATCATTTTAACTTTTATAACACTTTCACACAATGCACAACCAAGATTACCACTTACAGTCATAACTTAAGGTTTCAATTTTTCCGGATGATGATATTTTTTTAACCATTTTAGCATTATACCTATAGATATATTAAGAAATTTGTTATATTCCTTCTTTCTTTTATTTTATCCTTGTCTGTCTTCAAGAGATGAGATGACTGGATCACCAAATACCACAAACATATTATAGAAAGAAAGAATTTTTGCTTAATAGCCAAGAGCAAAAATAATTCTCAAAAAAAGAATTTTGGCTTAATAGTGAAGGGAAAAAATAATATTCAGAAAAAGAATTTCGGTTTAATAGCCAAGAGCAAAAATGGTACTCAAAACCAAAGGCAAGGTGGTTTTACAAGAAGTAAAACTGCAACAAATGCTAAGCAAAATAATTTTTGTTTTACCTTTTTATAAATACTACGAAAATATAGCCCTACAACAATAACCTTTTCTTCCCGAGACAAAGACTACTGATCACATACAAGTACAGAACTCACAACATATAACTAGTTACCAAGAATACTATGTTAAGACTGTTACTTAGCAGTCTATCTTCGAAAAAACTAATCAGTGACCAAATGAATCATTTCAATATGAAAACAAAAGAAGCACACAAAAGTTTCATTCACTAACAAGTCAAATTAACGACTAACCCTTACCACAAATTGTCTCGATGCTTCATCAATAAAAGTTTCATCCTTATGTTTATGAGTTTCAGTAAAAAACTCTACGCGCCCGGGCTCATTTTCATGTTTCATCTCCTACTATTTATGAAAAGAGTTCAAACATTGACTCAATACACTACATCTCAAATTGAAAGATTGGATGAATGAAGCAAATCAACTCACATATTCATCCCGTTTTCTAGCAAAACTCTTTGATCCAGTCGTGTGAGGACATTGTTGTCTTTCACGTGCTGTTGTCCCTATCGTAGAATATTTCTACACCAACAATAAACCAATTGAATAATAAATCATTAAAAGAAAATAGAAACAATGAGAATTCAAATTAACAGAATTATGAAAAAAAACAATCTCACTCTGCTCAGAAAACCAGTAGTTCACAAGTTGTTTCCACTGGTCTTGATCTACTCATTTTGGAACATTATTGCTCAAAACCTGTTGTTTTGTTTTGTTCCTCACGTGGTCTCTTTTAAGGACATATCTGCAATCCTTCCATTTTTTCCCCATCATCCTCAATAATATTTTGTCAATTGCCTCAATCATAGGATAATGAAACTTCCTCTACCACAAAGAAAAGAAATTTATGTCAAATAAGCATTTTTAGTGTTAGAGATTATATGCATGTACAACACCATATAAGGGGTAGAGTTTTTTCTTTATAACTTCCTTGTTGCTCTAGGATTAACTGTGTATGTCGATGTAGAATTTTATGGGTCCTTGCAAAATCGAATGGTTGTTGAATGGAACTATGTGGTCGTGGAAGTGGTAGTTCCCCTTTGGTTGAAGTCGTATAGGTGGAGACTTAATTTCTCTTATGCTTGAGTGGAACTATATGGCTGTGAAAGTTGTAGTTCCACTTCGGCATGAATTGTGTAGCTGGAGCCTTAATTCCAATTTGGCTCTAGATGGAACTGTATGGCATGAAAGTTGTAGTTCAACTTCGACAGTAATTGTGTTGCTTGAACCTTAATTTTACTTCAATGGGAGTTGTATGGCTGAAGGCATCATTCTTCTTTTGCTCTAAAGGAACTATATGGATGTGAAAGCCTTAATTATACTTCGGTGGGAATTGTATAGCTGAAGTTTGAATTATATAGCACGATTCTTAATTATTTTTTCTTTTTTTTTACTCTAGGTGGAACTATATGGCGTGGAAGCTATAGTTCCATTTCGGGAGGTATTTTGTTGTTAGAGTCTTAATTCCACTTTAAGGGGAGTTATATGACTGAAGCCTTAATTTTTCTTTTGCTTGAGTGGAACTGTATGACTGTGGAAGCCTTAGTTCAACTTTGGCAGGAATTTGATGCAGGAGGATCCGAGTCAGATGATGCTGAGTTGTCAGATAGCACGTTGTTGGCACTGAGATACCTTGAGTTGGCAGATCAGTGCAAAGATAGCAAGTGGGCTACCTAGACCGGTTTACATCGTTTAGCAGGCCACAGGCTCGGATCGGGTCCTGGAGACCCTAGTCTAATTGGAAATGGGCTTCCGGGCAAAACTCGGGCTTTTAGCCATAAGTATCGTCATTTTTAAGCCAAAAAAAGATATTTAGGCCCTTAATTTAGCAGTTTTCAGTTTTTAGGAAACTTTTTATTTTATTTACAATTACTTTAAATTCAGTCTTAATTTAATTTTCCTATTTTAGCTTGACCTTATAAATAAGGTTTTAGGGTTTAGTAAACATTATTATTGATTTGCATAATTTTGAATAAAATTCAGAGTTGTTCATCTGTTTTTTCTAGGGTTTTTCTCCTGTGTTATTTTCCTCCCTGTGAATTATCTGTTGAAAACTAGCCTGTAGAATAATCGCTATTCTGCCCAGCGTTAGCTGATATCAGAGCTTCAGTATCTTCTTAGGGTGAGATTTCATCAGTTCCATGGCTGGTGGTTGTGGTCGTCGCGGGCAGGCTCCGAACGAGGAAGCCCCACACCGTGATCGTAACATTCAAGATGCGATGATTGAGGATTTATAGAGGCAAGTTGCAGAGTTAACCCAGCGTCTAGCGGCGCAGAATTTCAGTGATCGTGAGATGGAAGATCACGATTCCGATTCTAGTTTCGAAAACCTGTATCACAATCCTTCTCGATTCTGGGAGCACCATGGTCGGGAAAATCATTATGGAGACCTCGGATTCACAGTGGATCTGCTCGAGTTTTCTGGTACGTTACAGGCCGAAGGATTCGTTGATTGGTTGAATGAAGTAGAACGTATTTTCGAGTATAAGGAAGTCTCATATAGTGTCAAAGTAAAACTGGTCGCCATCAAACTCAAAGGCAGAGCATCTGCGTGGTGGAAGCAGTTGAGGCGTTCACGCGACCGACAGGGTAAGGCCAAGATCACTGATTGGGAGAGGATGAAGAAGAAGATGAAGGGTCACTTCTTTCCTTTCGGCTACACTCAAACCTTGTTTCAGCGACTTCATTCGTTGAGGCAAGGCACGAGCTCAGTTGATGATTACACGGAGGAGTTCTATCAATTGATAGCCTGGAATGATTTATCTGAGACGAAAGAGCAGATAGTGGCAAGGTATTTGGGGGGATTACGACAACCCCTACAGCCCTTGCTGTAGAAAACTTCTGTAATTCTAAATTCTTCAAGAATGAGCTTTTGAATGAGGTTTCATGATACTATGATATAGGGTTCAAGGTGGCTAAGAAGGAGGGGGCCAAGCGCTAGTTTGATTTGGACTGGCCTAGTCTGAAGATCCTTGAAGACCCCGAGGAGTAAATAGAGGCAAGAGAAAAGATGGTTGAGGTCTAAACTGAAGAGATCAGTAATGAGGAGAAATAATCTTAGGCCTTTTCGATTTCTTGTAACTTTGGCCTCGAAGCCTACAACTTGTAACTATATTTTTAAATAAATGAAAAATATTTAATTTTTACACCATTTTCCTTTATTCATTACTCTTTTTGCTAACCAGAGTTTTCGATATTTTTACAAGTGATGAGACTTCAATCTTTGAACTTTGGTCTTGATTCTTCTATCTCTGATTCGGTTTAGTAGGGAATCTGGATTGGAAGTTACCAAGTGTTGGACTTTTGTCGCTCACTCTAGGCTTTTTAAGATCTTAATCTCAGATGAACTGGGCGAAGATTATTAAGTAGGTTTTATTCAAGTGTTGGACTTCGATCTTTTACCTTAGGTTGTGGTCTCCAATTCGTCTATGCATCTATTTTGTGCGTTAAACTTGGACTAGTTTCGACTTCAGTGCCTCATTTTCACTTTACTTAGGAAATTCTAAGTGTGGTGAAGAGTTAAATATTTTCACAATGCTCTTTCTCTCTGGCTTCTGTAGCTTTGATCTTCTTTGGCCATGACAAACTTATATTTCTAGACTATAAGGTTTGTTAGGGAGTTCATTAGGTTTCTAGTAGGTAATAGCTGAATTTAGAGGCCCAAAGTCTATTGATTATTGCTTCTACTTTTTGATCGAGCTCTCTAATCTCTACCATGGTTGTTTGGTACCGAGTAATGTATTCCTTAAAAGGTTCATCTGCTTATTGGATGAAGTTGAGTAGACTCTCTATTGTCTATATTGGTCCACGATTGCTAAAGAAGTGAGTTGGGGACTGCTTACGTAGGTATTTGGAGGACTTGATCCATAATAGAACATATGAGAACAAAGATCATGCCATTTTTCGAAGTGACTTTAAATGGATGTGAAGAAAACCTTCTTGAATGGTTATCTGACTGAGAAAATATATATATATATGGAACAGCTATAAAGATTTTTTGTTAAAAGTCAAAATAACAAAGTGTGCAAATTGATTAGATTTCTCTATAGTCTAAGACAAGCTCCAAAACTATTGCATGAAAATCTTGATAGGATTGTCCATGGTGATGAATTCCATGTGAATAATTCTGATAAGTGTTTGAACAGCAAAGTCTTTAGAGATAGGATATGCTAATCATTGGGACCGATATGCAGATTGTTACTTTTGTAAAGAAGTTTCTTTCAACCACTTTAGCATGAAGGAATTTGGAGCTGTTAATATGATCTTAGGAATCAAAATATTGAGGAAAACATTTGGCATTGGCTTATCTAAATCTCATTACATTGAGAATATGCTGAAAAATGATTGTTTTGATCTTCCAGAATTACATATGCCATTCAACTATAACAGGAAGTTTCAGATCAATACTAGGAGAACTATAAACCAGTTGGAGTATTCAAGTATAATAGGCGGTCTGATGTACACGATGAGCTGCATAAGACTAGACATCGCATTCACTGTTAGGATTCTTAGTAGGTTTACTAGAAATCTAGGGAAAGAACATTCGGAAGCAATTTAGAGGCTGGTTAGATACTTGAATAGTACTCTGAATTATAGTTTATTCTACTTCGGTTATCCTTCTGTGATTAAAGGATTTTGATATGATAGTTGGTGCTCGAAGCCAAATGAGTGCAAATCAACAAGCGGATATGTTCTCACCATTTGAGGTGTCACTGTCTCGTAGAATTCTAAGAAGCATACTATGATAGAACAATCATCATTGGAGTCTACGTTCTTCACTTTGGCTAGTGCATGAGATAAGGCGGAGTCGCTTAGAGATCTCCTATTGGATCTTACGTTGAAAAAGTTGTAACTATTTGTAATCACTACTTACTGTGATAACATATTGTTGCTGAGAATACACTGTTCAAAGGAAGAAAGATGAATGTTTGTCTGAAGCATGGCTAACTAAATGAGTTGATTAGCCAAGGAATCATTGCAGTGATTGGTGTTTGATCTTTAAAGAACATTGTGGATCCTACGACAAAAGGTTTGAAACATGAACTAGTCCGGTAGATATCTGCAAGAATGGGACTTAAGACTATATAATGAATAGTCTACTGTATTTATGTCTACCATTGAACTGCATTAATTGGTTCAAAGACTTGTTAACCTACTAATTTAATTCTTGGTTCAAAGATTAAAATACAATTAGACTATGAGTGTTGCACTTCAAAAGACCATTCATTAAATAGTGCATCTACCTATCATGAGTGAAAGATGACTCTAAAGCCTTAATGAGTCCAAAGCACTTCGGGTGCGGGATGACTAACAGGACCACAGCTAAAGGACTCACCTATTTTACGGTTGCAGATTTGGTTGTCTCCTATGAAATCTAGATAGGTGGATTCCCAGAGCCCATGCAAAACCAGGATAAACATGTGACTTTTAATGTGCTAATTTTCAAGCAATAGCTAGATGGTATGATAGTTCAACCGATCCAATATATAGACTTGAAAGAAACTCTTTCTTCTTGATTAAATAAAAAGAGTACAACCGATCCAATATATAGACTTATGAAGACTAAGTCTAATAGGAATAGGACACAACAATTTAGATAAAATACATATGATCCAAGTCTACTAAAACACTTATTAAGAATCCTAATAGGACTCTTAACACTCCCCCTCAAGTTGGAGCATAGATATCATATGCACCCAACTTGTTACAAATAAATCGAACTCGAGAACCATCTAATGGTTTAGTAATTAAATCTGCTAACTGATCTATCGACTTCACATGTCTGATACTAATCACATTTTGTAGAAGCTTGTCTCGAACGACAAGATAATTAACTTCAATATATTTAGTTCTCTCATGAAATACTAAATTATTTGCAATTTGAATAATTGTTTGGTTATCACACACCAAGCTCATAGGACTTGACTGGTTAATCCCAAGGTCTGCTAACAATTGTTTTATCCAAACTATCTCACATGTAGTATGTGTCATTACTCTATATTCAGACTCAGAACACGATCTAGACACCACAGTTTGCTTCTTACTTTTCCATGATGCTAAATTTCCTCCAACAAGTATACAATATCCAGTAGTGGACCTTATATCAGATGGAGAGCCAGCCTCATCTGCATCAGTATATCCTCTAATTTGAGTATAATCATGATTTTGATAAAGTAAACCACGACCAGGAGCACTTTTAAGATATCTTAAAATTCGAACAATAACATCCCAATGACTAGTTCGCGGAACATCGAGAAATTGACTAACCACACTTATTACAAATGAAATATCAAGCTTCGTAACAGTCAAATAATTCAATTTTCTAATCAAACGTCTATATTTCCCTGGATCATGTAATAACTCACCTTGAACAACTACAAGTTTTATATTAGGATCCGTAGGACTATCTATAGGTTTACACCCTAACATTACAATATCAGTCAACAAATCAAGAACATATTTATGTTGAGATAAATAAACACTATTACAAGATCTAGCAACCTCAATGCCCAAGAAGTACCTCACTTGTCCTAAATCTTTTGTTTGGAATTTAGTACTCATGAATTGTTTCAGTGCTAGAATTCGTTCTTCGTCATCTCCTGTTATCACAATATCATCCACATATACAATCAACAATATCTTACATGCCTTACTGTGTTTATAAAATACAGAATGATCTATGTCACATCTGTTGAGGCCAAAAACCAGTTACTACTTCACTGAACCAACCAAACCATGCTCGAGGAGATTGTTTCAATCCATACAAAGATTTATTTAATCGACAAACTAACCCAGACTCCCCCTGAGAAATAAATCTGGGTGGCTGCTCCATGTATACTTCTTCGTGCAAATTCCTATTTAGAAACACGTTTTTCACATCCAACTGATGTAAGGGCCAATCAAAAGTGGTTGTTGGATAGATAAACACACGAATAAATATAATTTTAGCCACTGGAAAGAATGTCTCAGTATAGTTAATACCATATACTTGTGTATACCCCTTTACTACTAGGCAAGGTTTTAATCTGTCAATAGTATCATTAGGATGAACCTTTACAGTATAGACCTAGCGATAACCAACAACAATTTTTCCTAATGGTAGAGGAACCAATTCCCATGTATAATTAGTATTCAAGGCATGCAAATTACCATTTAGAAACGCATTTTTCACATCCAACTGATCTAGGGGCCAATCAAAAGTTGTTGCTAGAGAGATAAACGCACGAACAGATGTAATTTTAGCCACTGTAGAGAATATTTTAGCATAGTCAATACCATATACTTGTGTATACTCCTTTGCTACTTGGTAAGCTTTTAATCTGTCGATAGTACCATTAGGATGAACCTTTACCATATAGACCCAACGACAACCAACAATAGATTTTCTTGATGGTAAGGGAACCAATTCCCATGTATCATTAATATTCAAGGCATGGATCTCTTCATCCATAACTCTTTTCCATCTAGGATGAGACAAAGCTTTTGTAATGTATCTAGGAATAGAGACAGGAGACTGAAGCAACAAACGAAGCATACAAAAGAGATAAATGATCATAAGACACAAAATTAGCAATCGGATGAGCAATACATGAACGTTTATCTTTACGAAGAGCAATAGGAAAATCGTTCTTAGAAGACGAATCAGAATCTGTTAACAAGAGAGAAATTGGTGGAGCAACCGAGGCAGAAAGGCACGGACGATGAGAGTAAACTTGCAACGGAGGATTGAACGAAGAAGGAAGAGGATTTGACTATGACTGTGTAACAAGAATTGGAACAAGTACTGCAAAAGGAAATGAATCGGTCATATCAAAGATAGAATAAGACTTAGAGTAATATGGGGTAGACTCAAAGAAGGTAACATCAGCACAAACAAAGTACCTTTGTAGTGATGGACTATAACACCGATAAACTTTCTATGTACGAGAATATCCAAAGAAAATGCATTTGAGAAAGCGTGGGTCAAGTTTGTCAACTCTTGGACGGAGATGATGAACAAAACAAGCAGACCCAAATATATGAAAAGGTAAGTGGAAGGTAGTATCCCTAAGAAATAGCACGGAGTGAGAGGATTGACCATCAAGAACAAAGGATGGCTGGCAGTTAATTAAGTAACATGCGATAAAAAAAACCTCACTCCAAAACAATTTAGGGACATTGATATGAATTAAGAGAGTATGAGCAATATCCATAAGATGACGAAATTTTCGCTCTACAACCCCATTTTGTTAGGATGTATGAGAACAAGATGACCGATGAATAATGCCAAACTTAGTCATGCAAGTTGTAAAAGGCTCAAAAAAATACTCACGAACATTGTCACTACGAAGAAGCATGACAGACAAGTCAAATTGGGTTTTTATTTTAGTACAAAAGACGTAAAAAATAGAAAATAACTCAGAACGGTCTTTTATTAAATAAAGCCACGTAAGCTTGGAATAATCATGAACAAATGTAAAAAAATATTGAAATCTAAGTTTGAAAGTCACACAACTTGGACCCCAAATATCATAGTGTACTAACATAAAAAGACTAGAAACACGATTATTAATTCGGGAAGGAAACAGCACACGATGATGCTTACCTAATTAACATGACTCACATTCTAAAGACAAAACCTGACTCCAAGTAAGAACTAACTTTTTCAGCTTTCCTAAGGATGGATGACCAAAACGACAATGTACCTGAAGTGGGGACATATCAGTTGAGCAAGCAATGGGTGATGGGATAGGATCAAAGTAATACAGGTCATCCAATTTATGCCTTCCACCAATTGTCTTCCTTGTCTTCAAATCCTGGATAAGAATAAAATCAAGAAGAAATGTAACATAAAAATTAAGAAGAAAAATGGTTATATCCGGACAAGTGGCATAGAAGCTCAAAAGACGACCCCCAAAACAGGATCAATAGCTCTAATACCATGTTAAAATAAAAGAAAGATAGGAGAATAATTCATTATATTATTAATATATTGTAAAAGACGATTACAAGCCTATATATTGAAGTTAAGAATATAAAACCTACTACAATAGAAAATCTAAAGTTACAATAGATTAAACTAAATAAGAAACTAATATATATAAAATTATATAAAAAAAACTAAAATTACAATAAGAATAGAAAATATTATAAACATTAACAAAGGAAAAGTGGGATTTTCTTTGGATTAGTCTTAAAGCTGGACGAACTTATGCAAAATGACTGGCGACTAGTCAGACTTGTGACTTTTTGAAATGTTTTGTTTTTTCTTACTTGTGACTGTTTGGTTAAAACAAGAGGTTTTTGGCTGTATCGAGTGCAAAACAAGATTTTAACATTTTTGCATAGGGTGAAATTTTGATTGATAATTTTTAAAATTTTAATTAATAACGTCTATATATGCTTAATTAATATTATATGTGAAGTTTATAAAAATTACCAATTAATTTTTCATCCAATGCAAAAAAGGTGTAAAATCAGAATTTTTGGGTAAAAACCGGTTTATCAAAAACAAAAGAGATCAATGACTTTTATGGCTATTTTTATAATCATTTCTTTTTCACTTTCTTGTTTCAAATCCATCGATTTAAAGTACCATATGATAGACCCAATTTCTTATCAATAATTTAATCATAATTTCTAAGAATGGTTTATTTATTTGTCACATATTCAAAATTTATAAAGTTGGAAAACGTAATAGAAGAATGAAAACCATTCTAAACACACAAATGCCTTGTGATTTGGCTTTATTTAAATTCAGGATTTGGTAAATATAATAACATATTCATATATGATATATATCATCACATCTTTTACAAATACAATGAATCAATTGAATAAGGTTCTTTCTTTTTTCTTTTTCTTTTTTATCTTTTAGGACTTTAAGAAATAAGAAAAGGTTTTTTCTGATTAAAAAAATGGATATGGAAATTCGAAGGTGGTTAGATCTCTTTCTAAAAAGATTTTAATTACTAATTAGGTTACGCACAAGTCATACATTTCGGAGTGGGTGGTAGGATTTAGGAAAATATCAGTTCATTAATCTGGCACAAATCTCATTAAATTACAGTGGTAGTAAAGTAGTAATAAGACTGGGCACAAATAACTTAAAAACCTAATCGAACCTGAATAAGTCTATAATCGAACAAAAAATGTAGTTATCAAAAGAAATTGTTAGATTTATAGTTTAGATTTTTTTTTTTTGTTATGGTTATAGTTATGGTTACTAATATCGGGAAATAGTTCGACAACTCTCAATTCAAGTAATTCTGCTAAGATCTCAAAATCGAACATGACTAACCTTGGTAGATCATCCCGAGGCTAAGGGGCAAAGCTAAAGTCACCAACAGGACCTTTTTATAAGGCATCGAGAAAAGGCTCAAAGATGCCGAAAAACAGTGGGCCAGACAATTTCCAAATGTCCTCTGGGCCTACTGGACGACTACTCAAACTCCGACAAGGGAAACCCCTTTCTTCTTGGCCAATGGATCAGAGACAGTCATCCCCCTTGAGATAGGGACCCCTCCTTACGAGTACAACACTATGACACAACAAACAACGAAGAAGCCTTGAAGATGAATAGATCCTGATCGACGAGGCCAAAGACTGAGCTTAATTAAGCTCGTTGCTTACCCACCAAAGGATAGCACGGTATAATAACTCTCATGTCAAATAAAAGATATTCAGGCTCCATGAATTAGTGCTAAAAAAAAGGATGTATCCCATCCCAGAGAAACTGGGAAGGACTTTATCGTATCAAAAGAATCTACCGAGCCGGAACCTATGAGCTTGAAGACCTTAGTGGCAACCCAATTCCTCGGACCTGGAATGTGAAGAATCTTTGAAAATTCTATCAGTAGAGTATTTTTTCCATTTTTATTTACTTACGTAGTCTCAGAAATTATAAATAAAAAGGTATACTATACTTAGCATATAACAGTTCAACTAGAATCGAGGGGAAAACCCTGATCTTTCTCCCTCCTCAGAACATCTTTCAGCAAAGACCGAGGGGAAAGCCCCGAGCCTTTTCTTTACTTAGAACATTTCTCCAACTAAAATCGAGAGGAAGGCCCAGAGCTCTCTCCCTCAGTATATCTCTCAACAGAACCAAGCTTCATTAGGAGAAAGGAGAGAACTGAGCTCTCCTTGGTTCAAAAAAATTCAGAAAAACAAAGCATGGCAAAACAATTAACACAAAAAGCCCTAGGCCCACGCCATTACTAATAAATAAAGAGGTTTCAAGTACATAGACTAAGGTACTATGGCCTACTACCACAACATAAATAAAGAAAAACAAAAGAGAACAAGCAACTACTCATCACCCTCTCTAACACTAGTCTCAACCTCTTTTCCATCACCTCTGGCCTAGGTCTCTATCTCCTCGCCGTCCTTGGCATCATGATCACCTTCAACCACGGTTTTTTCCTCATCCTAAGAGAGTTTGACCACGAAAAGGCCCAAATCAGGGGAAGCTTAAGCTGGTTTTGCTTTCACATCTTCGAAACCGTCAAAGTAGAACTTTCCCCCCTCCTTGGAGACCCGCGTGTCGAACTCCTTAGAAAGCTTGAAATTCTACATGGCTCTTCTCCCCACGGCCTCTAGTTTAGCAGCAAAGGCATCTGAGGATTGATACTCCTTTACAACATCATTTTGCTCCTCATTCACTTAAGCACACTCAAGGTAGCATATGCCTCCTAAGAGCTCACTAGCTGAGCTCTGAGTACCTCCATCTCCTCAGCCTTATCCACTAGCTCGCATCCTTGCCCTGAATAGATGATTGAAGGTCAGCCACCAAGGGTTAGTGCTCCTCCATCCTCTTGTTAACCTCAACAAAGCGTTGTGTCAATACTCTCTAGGCTACGTTAAACTGAAAAAATGAAATAAACAATAAGTCAGAAAGCTCAGAAGAAATTAATAAAAAGAGGTTGAGAGAATAAGGGCCATACCTTGGCAGTCAGCTATTCAACAGTATTCGCCAAGACCTTTAAAGCCTCGGAGCCCAATTCTACTTTCTCCCTAGGAGGGATGCCCTTTATCAAAAACTTACGGGAAATTCGAGGGCTCCCCATGCATGAATCCCCCCTCTTAATGAAGCAGTTAGGCCTAAGGACCTAGGTACTTGCAAAACCATCAGGAGGGGATTACAACCCCAAAACCATAAAGACCCAAGGAATAGGGGCAGGATCCTTGATGACTACAGTCGGAGCCTTGGGGGGAACAGGGACCCCACTAGATGGCTCCTCGGTCGCGAAAGACTCACGCTTCCTCTTTTCCAACCTCCAACTACCAGATTCCTCCTTAGAAGTTTTTTCTTCTTCACCCACCCGGCCTTCTTCAAAACTTGGGACCTACTGGGGGTATATCTGAACAAACAAACAAAATAACATTAAATCACAAATAATTGAAGGCATTTTAAAAAGAAAGAATTAAAACTCCGGGTTATACCCTCGTAAGGACAGAGGTCGAGCCTAGCTAAATTATTGTTATTCTCTGACTTTAAAGCTTTTATAGCACCAGAAACCATATCTTTTATGGTCTTATCCTCTATGTCACTGAGATTTGTATGCCTATATTTCCTAAAAAATGTTAAGTCCCACTCCCTTGGAACTTCAAAATTTATTTCACTTTGGATGAAGAATAACATGTTCTTCCATTTCTTAACAGAAGTAGGTTTTCACTTCACCGCGATTTTCTTAGCCCTCTGACTCAGAACCACCCAACCATACTCTACATGACGGCTCAGAGAAAATACTTTTGAAAACATCAAAGAAGAGACATCTGTTGACCTTTTGACAAACATATATGAACCCTAACAACAGGTATATTGAATTGGGCACAAGTTGAGGGTGAGCTAAGTTATAATAATTCAAGAATAAACAGATGAATAGGTGTAAAGGGAACCTAAGACCGATCTTCAAGGAATGAGTATATAGATAGAGCTCATAAGGGGGATCCCCTTGAGGATTACCACACACCCTCTTTCCCATCTCAGCTATTTTGAGAGAATACTCAGCTAGGATCCTATACTTATCCCTCAGCTTCTCTAACTCTCCTTCACCTAGCTCATTTGGTTCACCCTTAGCACTGTAGCTAATATCCCTTGTATCTTGCACTAAGTCATCTTGCACATCATTAAGAGTACACTCGGCATCAGAAGACCGAGGAGTAGCCTCCTCCTCGGCCTACCCCTCGGAGCCTATCACGACCCTATCTACATGTAATTCAACTAAAGAGCTATTCACCTTGGCCACGTAAGAGCTAGACTCATTACTTGGGAAAGAATACATAACTAAAGAAAGGGCAAGGGAATCACCGAAAGACAGAGGCTGAAAGAACGAAGAGGGATGATATCTGAGACACAAAATCTGAAGGCTGTCTACTGCTCCGAGGGCTCTCTAAGGCTCATTGAAAAGAAATTTACAAGTGAAGTGAAAACTGCTTGTAGACCTCTTCCCTTTTTAAAGAAAAATGAACAGCTCAGATCAATTCAAATGAAGGGCCTAGATCAAGATATTTGTTTATCAAGGAGATACAACGTTTGGATGCACCCTTTTGGGGTTCTAGAAGTCTCTTAGGCCCAGCCCATGAGTCTTCAACCCAGTCAATAGGCCACAATCAAGCCATTGGACCTCAACCCAAGAGTGTTAATGGACCTCAAACCCATAAAATGGGCCTCTACCCTATTTTGGGCCAAATACCCACAACTGCATTTAAAATCTACATCAAGACAAAGGTTTCCTTGAAATCAAACACTTGCATATACTCTAAAAGTTCTCATAGCTTAATCAAAACCTTATCTATTCAAAATACTTAGAGCTCGGCTAAAAGAGATAAAAATTCTTGGCACAGAAGCTGAAGAGAACAAAGGTTCGAGGAGATAGCCTTGAGCTGTTTCACTCCTCGGGCCTATTTCATACTCAAGTCAGAGGAGATAGCCCCAAGCTGTTTCACTCCTCGGACCTATTTCATACTCAACTTCAAGGAGATAGCCCTAAGTTGTTTCACTCCTCAAACCTATTTCATACTCAACTCCGAGGAGATAACCCTAAGCTATTTCACTTATTGAACCTATTTCATGCTTAACTCCGAGAAGATAGCACCAAGCTACTTTCTTCTCAGACTCGAATCTCTCAGACTTCCAAGGGAATAGCCCCTAGCTATCCCCTATTTCTTCTCAAAATAAGAAGCACTATTCTCGGCCTTTTAGTATCGAGGTACCCTAAAAGCCTCAAAACTGATCTGAGTTACACAGCACAGGAAAGAACTATTCCAGAACTTACTAGTATTCATGCCTCAACAATCTATTTTCTTGACCGCATAACTACACTTAAAGAAGTGGGGGACATCTAATATAGGGGAAAATTCAATGTCCAATGACATAATGACACGTCGTGCATTGCAATGACAAAAAGAAAATTTCACAAAACAAGATAAATCTATCACTCACATAACGATATGTGGCAGGAGAGGCAAGACGGTAATCTCACATAGGAAACCCTAATTCTATTAAAACACTCCAACCTATAGAAACTCTAATCAAAGCATTAATTACTTTCTTTGTAGGATTCCACCTCCAATGCTATATAAAGGGCTCTCACCATCAAAGGTACACATTCACAGTTCACTCTCAAAAACTCTTCAGCTCTCTTATTGTCTAAGCTTTGTATTAACTTAGGCATCAAAGATTCCTTAGAGGCACAACCCCTCTGGTCCTCCAGCGACTTTTTAGATTTTCTTTCCTCTTTGTGTGTGCAGGTTCCATGTCCCAATCATTCGTTTGATTGGTAGATTTTTGGCATCAACAACCTGTTTCCTGAACAAGTTCTCTAGCATCATCTGTGATTAGAATTATGTGCTAACTCTTGAATATTGTTTCGTTCTTCATCTTGAGTCATATACTTGTGTGACGCGAATTCACTATAATTCACCGTCGAAAAACTGTTTACAAATGAAACGGAAACACAATATCAACCTTGGTGTTTCTCTCAGACTCTCATTTGTTGGAATTATTATCCATTATTTTATATCCATAAAATGAAAACACTAAGGCTCTATTTATAGGAAACCAAGAAATATATTCGGTGTCTTTCCACATAGGGGTGGAATCGAGCCCAGTTGAGCTCGAGCTAAAGATAGTTCGAACTCGACTCATAAAAATAAGTGTTAATCATGTCGAGTCTCAAGCCGAGTTTGAGCTCAAAAAATTAAACTCTAACTTGGCTCAAAGTGATAAATGTGAACTCAAACTTAACTCGTGAGCGACTCGAAAAAATTTATGTAACACCAAAATTTTAACTTAATTAAGGCAAACCAATAAATATTGGTTTTTGTTTTAAACCCAAAATGGGTGAAGCCTACAACTCACTTAAGAGCCCATTGCGTCTTGTTGCGGGCAAATACTAACAGGCCTCAACAAATACCATTGATACTTCTAAGAGATGGAATCCATTCCCAAGATTTGTGTAGGCGATGTAGGATTGAAATGAGAAGAAAGATCAAACATGTAGAGTGTTAGCTGGTGTTGGAGGAATGAGAGGGATCTTATGGCATTTATATTTTACTGATGGAGACAGAATAATGAGCACATGAAAACACATAAATTCATTTAATAAAAAAATGGATTTCATATAGGAAATATGAATTCATGATAAGTAAAAACATGGTGTTACAATGGTATACATGAATCCCACATTAGAAGTAGACACTACCAATATAGGAAAGCTTCTCTATAAAAGGCTTCCCCTAGCCTTTTACTATTCACGATGAACAAGTTACCTTAAGAGCTCAAGGCTGCTTTGAATGTTTATAGAATGAGTTTAAACATTTGATATAAAATTAAAATTTATAAATTTATATATATATATATTTATATTTATGTATATATAAAGTCATTTATATATTGTTTAACACTAATTCGAGTTAGCTCGCGAGCTATTGAGTTAAATACTCAATGGCTCGAACTCAGCTCGTATAGTCAGGCGAGTCCAAAACTTAACTCAAATTCAGCTTGGGCTCGGTTTTTATGAGTTACGAGCTGAGTTTTGGCGAGTCGAGTCGCGAGTTGTTCGGTTCTATTCCACCTTTACTGAGTTCCACACGAAACACAATACTTGGAAGAGTTGTGTGTCTTTAACTAAGAGACACAACTCCAAGAAAAAATGTGTCCTAAATCATGCAACTATTGACTAGAGTAACATCAATCATTTGGATGCATCCTTATGATGTACAGGCATGGACATGCCCATATGGACATTCGACCCTTACCCATATTTCTTACAATAAATTTTGATCAAGAAAAAATTATCGTATAAATTGTATTTATTACTATTTAAAATTTATTTAATAATTTGAGAATGTTACTTGATCTAATTATGAATGAAACATTATATTAGATAACTGTTATACTAGATGATTTTTTTAATATATATGATTACTAGTTATATAACCATCACTGAGTGTGTCAATTTCACAAAACGAAATTAAAATTTATCAAGTTTAGCATTTATGTACAAACAATTTGATAATAACATTACTCGAAAGCTAATGAGGTCTTGATTTAATGATCAAAGTTGAGGCATTGGAACTACAAAGTTTCATGTTCGATTATAATGATTTGTGAGTTATTTATCTGATTTATTTTATATATCAGTCATTTCTCCCTCTTTAAGTGTGTTATGGTTGTATTATCAGTTTTTGTATGGACACAGGCTTATTTTGTAATCAAATAACATCACTTCAATAAATAAATAAAAAGGTTACTCGAAATTTGATATTCATAATAAGTTTTATTTTGATTATTTATGAGGTAAATAATTTCAGTTTTTTACACTGATCAACAAGAAATTTGTAAGAAATATTAATTACATCTATTTTATAATTTTTTTTATGTAATACAAAATAATAAAATTATATACTCTCTTAAGACGTTTTTCTTTTAGCAAAGTTTTTTTTTAAAAAAAAAAAAAAACCTTTTTTATTCGTTAACAAAAAAAGATGATTAAACCCCGGATCAAAAGGTAACCACTGTTAAAAGAAAGTAATTCAATTTTAGCAACCAAATGTCTTATTAGAACCGGATTTTCAATTTCATTTTGTCCCAATCATATTATTTATTTCTAATTTAAAATTAATGTTTCATGCTTTCATTCTGCTTCTTGCTTCACTTCATGAATTTATAATAAATTTTAGGATAAATTATACAGTGATATCTTTAAATTCGTTGAAATGACATTAACAACTAAACATTTTTAAAACTCACGATTCACCCCAAAACACCAATTTCCGCCATTAAACAGTCCAAAAATGATTTTTTTTAAATCGAAATTTTAATTGGATATAAATTTTCATAGTGACCAAAATATCTTCAAGTAATTATGATAAGTTTAATAATTTTATATATAAATTATTTATCTTAAAATTATTTATATCATAATTTTTAGGTTATTTGAATTCATATTTTTTCAAAAAAAGAAACATTTATGATATTTAAGGATATTTTGTTTATCATAATAAGTAATACCTAATCAAAAATTTAATTTTTTTAAAAAATTCATTTTGAGTATGTTTGATGATGTAAATTAGTGTTTTGAAGTGGATCATGAATTTTAAAAAGATTTGATATGTTAATGTCATTTCAATAAATTTAAATGTAATGCACTGTAATTTGTCATAAATTTTATTTTGATTATTTAGGAAGTATTTCCTTGTGCAATCTTTTTTTATTTATTTTGAACTTTTGAAGACCGTTATGTCCCAAACTTTGACAATGCTACGTTAGCAATCCCCGTCAGCATTATCTCCACGTGTTTTCCCTTAATTCGTTACCTGGATACTCCCATTCCTCACGATAAATCAATCAATTCAACAGACATCTCACCCTTGGATCCTTCCCTCCAAGATCAGGCGCACCATAAACCCCCTCCGCCATCTGTTTCAATCCATCTAAAAATCCCACAGAAAAGGCACTGTCAGTATTTCTCCAAATTCCAAACCTTAAAATCCACCTATGACGAAGAACGAGACTTGTCCGTCCCGTATTGTGGTCTGAGCCATCGTTATTTAATTCCTTCTTTTTGAAAGAGTAGAAAATAAATGGAGCTGCCGTTATTATCTTCAACGCCGAGTCATGCTACCACGGCGTCGTTTTGCAGCAGCAGAGTAGGGTTGTGTTCTTCTTCTTATAGTACTAAGGTGTGTGGTTTCCCAGCGAGAAAAAGGAGGATTAGCTGCGATGGTGGAGAGAGAGGTCCAATAGGGTGCGTTAAGGCATCTGCAGGTCGTAGCACCGAAGGGATCGAGGATAGAGAGAGCAGTGGGCCAGGGTTCACTGGCCCTGCCATGGAGGTCACCGCATTCGATAGCACCTTCAGTGGCGGCGCTGACTTTCCCGTTTGGGACAAAATTGGCGCCGTTGTTAGACTCAGCTACGGAATCGGTCAGTTTTCCTTTTTTTATTTATAAATAATATGATTGGGTTTTTAGAACTTTAAGTAAAATAAGGTTTGTATCAAAATTGTTGGTTTTTTTAGGGAGTAATGAGTACAAACGTGCTTTTGTTGCTTTTTTTTTAAAGGCAATTTTAGTAATAATTTTTTTTGTGTTTCAGTCAAAATACAATCAATTGTGGCCTTTTTTTTTCCTTTTCCTTTTCCTTTTGTTTTGAGATTGTAGTTTAAAAGTTCATTACCTGACTTTTCTATTGCTTCTTAAGATTCGAGAAGCAGAAATAAATTCTTTCAAAATACTGATTTGGTACTTCAATGAATATAATATTTTATATATATAAACATTTACTATGTGTGTTCTTCTCTTCTTTTGGACTTCAACAAAGCACGAGTATTTGTAGTTTCACAGTCCGGTTTAAATGAATTCTTCGGTTTTTATGGAATTCAATTGAATTCTATAGCATCTATAGCTCAAAACTCATAAGCATAGTTTTGAGAACTATTTATATATTTATTTTCTCTTCTTTTGAGTCAGGAGAAGCAAATTTGGAAAATGTAATTTTCTTTTTTTTGGTTGGTTTTGTGATAAACAGGTATATACGGTGGGATGGCTCTAGCAGGGAGGTTCATATGCTCAATCACTGGAATAGATTGCATGGGAGGTTTCCATCCGTCGTTAGATGCTTTTCTAGAAGGGCTTGGATATGCAGTTCCTCCAATTATGGCCCTTCTTTATATACTAGATGTATGTTGATCAATTGATTATGCCAAATTCTACTTGTTGTTCATTTGCGTTACAATTCAACTTGACGTTTTTATTCAATTGGGTATGTGTGAAATTACTATCTTAAAAAAAATTCATTTTCTGTTAGATAGAATATACTCCCCCTTGTCCAGTAATGGTGTCTGTTTTGAAAAAGGCCCAATATATTGTGATAAATAATTCATACTTAGAAGCTTCACAGATTGCATCTTCTCAGCATTACTGAAATTTGAAATTTTGTTAGAAAGATATTCTTGTCAAAGCTTCTTGAAATCTTGAGGAAAGACAAGGTTTCGAGTCCTTAATGAGAAGAATGAATTTGGGTTTAGGCTGCTGTTCATATTTCCGCTTACTTCAGCATACAAATTCGATATGGTTGTCTGTCAGATTACGAACTTAACTTTACAAACTGAAATGGTTGTAGGATGAAGTAGTGAAGTTGTCACCTCATGCTCGAGCCATCAGAGATGTGGAGGATGAGGAACTCCGAAGCTTCTTTTATGGAATGTCACCTTGGCAGGTAAAACAGCTTAACCCTATGTCCTTAGGTCTTTACTCTTTAACTCTTATCTTCAATGAAACAAGTATTAACTGATTCCGTTGCACATTAAACTTTTCAGTTTATCTTAATTGTTGCTGCAAGCTCAGTGGGAGAGGAGCTTTTCTACCGTGCTGCTGTTCAGGTCTACTTTCATGGATAACTATCATTTTATCCATAATATATTGGTCTAAAAGGTTTTTTTAGACCATTTTCTCTAAATCACAGTTGTAGGTTTAATATGAGTTTCCTATCAATCAATGTTTCGGCTATATATATATATATAGCATTTTTCAGTTTTCAAATGTCTTAATGTCTATAAGACAGAACCCTCATTAGGTTGTTTTACATTGATATTGCTAAAGATTCATGGCAATTTTTGTGTATCTATTTTACAGATCCTTGTGATCTCAATGCTACGTGCATCTATTAGCATACTAGATTTGCACCATTTTCATGATATCTTCTTGAAAGGCTACACGGTCTAGTAGCCTACTCAGCATAGGCTTTACCTAATAGACTAAACCAATCTTGTGTTACCATTTCAAATAGTTGGAGAATTTATTACGTTGTTGAGATATTGGAGTCTACAAATTTCTTAATGTGGTGAAACTGTGATTGGTAGGCAGACTCTATATAAGTTCTCCTTAAAGTTTCCAGTTTCACCTTAAAGAATCAGTACTTCCAACTTGGCATTAACTAGGCTATCATTATCACTTTTAGATAAGGGTATGCTTCTCTTCATTTCATGCAAAACCATCAAAATAAATCACTTTATAAAAAATGCTTTACTACTAGAATTCGTGAATATTGAGTTTTCTTTTCTTTTCTTCTTATTTTTGGGGCAAATTTATAGGGAGCATTGGCTGATATATTCCTACGGGGCACCAATTTGATGACAGACACTCCAGGAATGGCATCTCTGGTATATTTTCCGTCCTACTGCTTCTTTGTTGCTGTATTTATTCATAATTTCGCTTTTCTGCTAAATACAACTAAACTTTTCATGTGACTAAATTTTATACTAAATTTCTTCAAACTGTAGACTGGAGTGCTGCCTCCATTTGTCCCATTTGCTCAAGCGTTTGCGGCTGTTATCACAGCTGCTCTCACTGGTTCTCTATATTACATGGCTGCCTCTCCAAAAGGTTGATTGTCTCACGGTACCTTTTTTTTATGTTTTTTAATATTCAGGTCACGAGTTTATTCATTTTGCTATATTTATTTCAGATCCAACTTATGTCGTTGCACCTGTTTTACATTCTCGCTCTGGTCGCGAAGATTTGAAAAAGCTCTTCGCAGGTTCCACCTCTTCTCCTACCATGCTATATTCTTATTGTAGTATTTTTCTTTTTTGACGTTCATCGTGTAGCATGTAAAACAGCTTGTTTTATCTTAATGGCATTGGAATATGTTGTTTGCTTTTTGTCAAAAATCTGTTTTAAGGGAACCAAGAAAGAGGATGTTTTGTTGAAAAAATATGCTAAAAGAATTACACTCTGTAATGACATGGTTATGATGTTTTAAGGTTCATTTGCTCATCCCTTTCCACCAAACATTCTGCAGCCTGGTACGAGAGAAGACAAATGAAAAAGATCTACTCTCCCCTCCTAGAAGGACTTTTGGCCCTCTACCTTGGTTTTGAATGGATCCAGGTAACTCTTTGACACTTATTTTGTTGTTAAAGCAATTGGTATTTAAATTTAAATGAATGAAACTAACAGGTTAATTTCGTTATATTCTGATGAAAAACGTGACAGACGAATAATATCCTTGCGCCTATTTTCACACATGGCATATACTCCGCTGTTATATTGGGGCATGGCCTTTGGAAGATACATGAACACCGGAGAAGACTATGCCAAAGAATCGAGCAGCTTAAAGTGGAAGGAAAAGAGTCTAATACATTATGAAAGAGCTGTTAATAACTGAGCATGGGAGGAAATCGTATATTACTGGTAGATCCAATTATTTGTTATGGGGAATACATTAGGGATTGTGCTTTAGAAACATATATGCTGAAAATATACTAGTTAAAGAAAGTTAACAGTTTGTATATGAACTATGAAGTGTCATACTAATTGTAGATGATGAGCTTCTGTGCATAAACCATCATCAATAAAACTACAATTGAACATGCGCAGCCTTTTTTTTCCAGAAAAAGTGGTACACTTAGCATCATGCAGGCATGATTGCTATAAAAACACAAGAAAGCAGACTTTTAAAAGTCAAGCTACAACGGGACAAAAACAAGCTTTGGTAACATCTTACAAAAGACAAAAAACACTAAGGTTCTATTTGGTAACATACTAGTAACAGCTTACATAAGACAAAACCAAGCCTCTACTTCGTAACAAAGTAGCAAAACCCCAATTTCCTGCAATACTGGCCTTTATAGAGTTTCTATCCAAATTTCAAGTTCCCGATATTCTATCCCTAACATCAGCTACGATTCTGTGAAGGACTGTATCGGAGCTACTATGAATTTGCTGACATTCTAAGCATAGTTGTTTGAACAAAATTTCCTTTCACACTTCATTTAGAATAAAATGGAAATGAAATTCATTTTATTTTCAAATGAATTGAAAAAATAATTTTTTAAAAACAAATTTTTTTTTTTTTATTTTTGGCTTTCTTACGTTAAATTGTAGAATTTAATTAAATTCTCATATTTAAAATATTTGAAATAAATGAAAATTTTAAAAAGGATAAATAGGGTGGGAGTGGGGTGAGAGAGGGAGGGAGGGAGGGAGGGAAAGAGAGGGAAATAGAGTATTTTTGTCAAAAACCTTTTACTCTTGATTTTGTGGAATTCATTTGTAAATTTTATCGATATTGATAGAATTTGTAACAAACTAACTCAATTCTATAGTGAATTCATTTCGAAATTAATTTCATAATTTTTTATCATTCCTGTTAACAAGAAGAATTGAAAAGAATTTTGTATTATTGATTTATGATTTGAATACAATTCAACAGTTCTATCTATAAACTTATGAATATCAAACCTAATAGGACTAGAAGACATAAACTAAGTTAGACTAAGAAACTTATTAGGGCACATAATAGCAAATCTAATACATATCCAATTACGAAAACTATATCTTTCAACATTCCCCCTCAAGTTGGAGCATAGATGTCATACGCACCCAACTTACTACAAATGGATCTAACTCGCAGACCATCCAATGGTTTAGTGAATAAATCTGCTAAGTAATTTGTTAACATCACGTGTTTGGTACTGATCAAATTTTGCACAAGTTTTTCCCGAACAACATGACAATCAACTTCAATATGCTTAGTTATCTCATAAAACATTGGATTATTTGCAATATGAATAGTTGCTTGATTATCACACACCAAGCTCATAGGACCTGACTACTTAATCTCAAGTTCCGCTAATAACTGTTTCAACCAAACTAACTCACAAATAGTGTGTATCACTGCTCTGTATTCAGACTTAGCACTTGATCTAGCAACCACAGTTTGCTTCTTGCTCTTCCATGATACCATATTACCTCCAATAGACACACAATATCCAGTAGTATACCTCCTATCAGATAGAGAACCTGCCCAATCTGCATCAATATAACCCTTAATATATATATATATATATATATATATATATATATATATATATATATATATATATATAACCATGATTTTGATAAAACAAACCACGACCAAGAGTACTCTTCAGATCTCTCAAAATATGAATAACAACATCTCAATGACTAATCCATGGAGCATTTAGAAACTGACTAACCATATTAGTTGCAAATGAAATACCGGGTATAGTAACAGTCAAATAATTCAATTTTCCAACCAATCATCTATATTTTCCTAGATTAGACAACAATCCACCTTGATCAATTGCAAGTTTTGTGGTAGGATCCATAGGATTATCTATAGGTTTACACCCCAACATTTATGTATCACTCAACAAATCAAAAACATATTTACATTGAGATAAAGAAATACCATGATGAGACCGAGCAACCTTAATACTCAAAACATCTCTGTTGTCTTAGATCATTTGTCTGAAACTTAGAATCTAGGAACTATTTCAGTGCTAGAATTACCCTCTTGTCATCTCATGTGATTACAATATCATTCACATACACAATCAACAATATTTTACCCGCCTTTCTATGTTTGTAAAAGACAGAATGATCTACACCACACCTACTAAGACCAAAATCAATCACTACTTCGCTGAACCAACCAAACCATACTCGAGGAGATTGTTTCAAACCATATAAAGACTTCTTCAACTGACAAACTAACCCAAACTCCTTGTGAGCAACAAACCTAGGAGGTTGCTCCATATAAACCTCATTCTACAGAGCACCATTGAGGAAAGCATTCTTGACATCTAACTGATGTAGCGACCAATTGAACGTAGCCTCCAAAGAGACAAAAACATAAACAAATGTAATCTTAGCCACATGAGAGAACTTTTCAGCATAATCAAATATC
Organism: Bretschneidera sinensis; assembly: GCA_023935145.1. Taxonomy (NCBI): domain Eukaryota; kingdom Viridiplantae; phylum Streptophyta; class Magnoliopsida; order Brassicales; family Akaniaceae; genus Bretschneidera; species Bretschneidera sinensis. The sequence goes on from CM043703.1 coordinate 44,212,281, forward strand.
ATACACATGTGTTTATCCTTTGGCCACCAGACGAGCTTTCAATCTGTCAACAGTACCATCAGGATGAACTTTCACAGTGTAAACCCACCGACATCTAACAGATTTTCCAGACGAGAGAGGAACCAAGTCCTATGTATCATTAGTACTCAAGGCATGCATTTATTCTTCCATGGTCGTTTTCCACCCAGAATGAAACAAATCTTCTGTAACAAACTTGGGAACAGAGATGGTAGAAACTAAAGCCACAAACGAAGCATATGAAGGAGATAAATGATCATAAGACACAAAATTAGCAATAGGATGAGCAGGAAAAACGCTTACCCTTTCGAAGAGCAATGGGAATATCATCTTCGGATAAGGAAGATAAAGGTGGATCTAGATCTGCCAACGAGGAAGCAATTGGTGGAGAAATAGAGATTAGAGGTTTGGAACAACAGGTGTAAGCCTGTATTGGAGATACCAACCTATGAAGAACTGTCGAAAAAGAAACTATAGTAGGGGGATTTAATTGTGTAAAGGGCATTGGAATGGGTAATGGAAACAGAAAAGAATCTGCTAGATCAGATACAGAGTGAGACTCCGAATAAAATAGGGTAGTCTCAAAGAACGTTACATCAGCACAAACAAAACACCTTTTGTAACGACGGACTATAGCACCGATAACCCTTTTGTGTGCGAAAATAACGCAAGAAGATACATTTAATGGAATGGGGATCAAGTTTATCAATGTTTGGACTAAGCTAATGAACAAAACAAACAGACCTAAAGATATAAAAAGGTAAATGGAAGGGTGCATCGTTAGGAAATAACCAAAATAAACATGTGAATGTTCAGTTCTTTCATGGCCAACAGGGTGATCAGGATGTTATTGAGTATTTTTCTGATATGAAGAGAATATCTTTAGAGTTGCGTGCTTTGATGCCTAGTTCTGTTGATATTACGACCATACATAAATGCCAAGAGAAAATAGAAGTCCTTACATTCTTGGCTCGTTTAAAACATGAATATGAGCATGTTCGATCCTAGATCCTCAATGAGGCTGAACTTACTACATGGTCTAAGACTTATACTTCAGTATTACATGCAGTTTCTCAACTAGTGACAAAGGAGTTGTGGCAGACAAATATGCTTTGGTGACTCAGGTTTGGCAAGGTGGTTGAGCTGATGTTAGTAATGGTAAAGGATGTGGTTTCAGTGATTTGAGTCATCATGGTGGCAGAGGAGGTCATAGTGGTATTTCTGGTAGACAAAATTGAGTATGATGAGTTCTTACAATATAAGACAGCTTACCAAGCATCTTCCTTGACTGCTCTTTTAACCCAGAAAGGTACATCATTTGCTTGTCTATCCTCTAGTAGTTTTTCATCTAAACTTTGGATTCCCAATTCTGCAGCCACTGACCATTTGTCAGGTACCATTGATGTTTTTTCTATTTTTTTTTCTCAATTATCGTCTTTACTTGATTTACTCTTATTGATGGACCTAAAACTACTACTAGTGTTTGTCTATCCTTTAGTAGTTCTTCATCTAAACTTTGGGTTCTCGATTCTGTAGCCACTGACCATTTGTCATGTATCATTGATATTTTTTTTCTATTTTTCCTCGATTATCGTCTTTACATTATGTTACTTTTGCTGATGGGCCTAAAACCACTGCTAGTGGCATTGGCACTGTTCACATAGTTTTTCTATGTCTTTATCATATGTACTTTATGTTCTTTTCTCTTAATATAATTTGATATCTGTTAGTCATCATGCAAAAGCTCTAAATTGCTCTGATACAATGTTAATAAGAAAAACGGAAAAGAATTCTGTATTATTGATTTATGATATGAATACAATTCAACAGGCCTATATGTAAACTTGTGAATATCAAACATAATAAGACCAAGAGACATAAACTAAGTAAAACAAAGAAACTTATTGTAACACACAAGAAGAAATCTAATACATATATAATTAGGAAAACTATCTCTCTTAAGAGTTCCAAACATATCAACTATAGAATTACAAATGAATTCTATAAAATTTGTAAAATTCATTTGTTCCAAACACACTCTTAGAGAACTGATTTGCGCGCCTATTGAAGCTCAATATGCCAATCTCTCACTGATTGCCTTTGTACCTCTTTCTTTTGAAGGATATTTTCCATATCTTTATAGAAGAATGGAAGACAAATTCTAAGGTCCCTTTACTTTTTTAATAGAATCATACCTTCTACCACAAAAGGATAATTAAATACTACAAATTGATATTGTGTTATCATGAAATGTAACACAATTACTATAAATGTAAGTAGATATCTTTTATTAAAGAATGATATCAATTACCCATTCAATGTAGTAAATTACCATCAAAGTACAGCTCCTTTTCTACTTATCAATGGACCATAGTTAGACAAAAGATAGGTTCTAGTTTCAGTAGTGTCATTGCAAAGCAGGCAAGCTGGATTGATTTGTATATTTAACAAGTCGTGATCTTGTAACTAGCCTGTCATGAGTAGCTAACCAACTAGGAAAACTATGATTAGATGTATATAACCAGTAGACCAGATAAGTCAATGTCTAGTTTTCTTAGACCTTATAGCCTCTGCCCTTCCAAGTTGCTTCAGTATTGAAAATTCCTGATTTTGAAAGAACCCAAAGGACTTGATCACCAATTGTAAGACCAGTATGGGAGATAATTAACTCCATATTTCAGCCCTCAGTTCTACCAAAAAATCTTTCTAATGAATTTATGTAGATTCATTCTGGAGTTAGGCCAGATTCGAAGTCTAGGGCGGCCCAATCAACCTATATGTGACTTACTTATTCAAGTTATTGAATGTTTTATCACAGTTGAGTTAAAACTCCTCAAGGTCCTATGCAGAATGTATGATATGGCACCTCTGCACCAATGACTCAAATCAAGACGGAATAGCACCAGCCGAGGGAGCTGCATTTGACATGAAAATAACAACTCACCTGTTTGCCACTCGTCCCAATAACTAATCAAGCAAAACAAAATGAATGAAATCCACATAAGAAAGACATGTTGATATCTTCTTCAGTAGACAACTCACTGCATAATATTTTATAAACCTTTCAGATTTTATTATCAGTTTCTTCTCCATGGGAACATAACTATGAACCACTGTTTGTCTCTATCATCAGCATAAATTTTTCAATCTTCTAGTTGGGAGATAATCCTGGTAAACACCTCATAGCCCTGGCACATATCAGAAAGGAGGCAGTACTCATTCTTGGCATGGTATGTTGCCATTAAACCTGCATGTGTTCAGAACACAAAAATAATTTAATTAATTAAATCTTCCATTATTTTCCTAACGATACAGCATTATGTGCAAACTGCAAAAAAAATATAGTATTTTATCCATTTTTTAGGATTTGTTCTAAATTTAAAAAAAAAATTAAAGTTTTTAACAAAAAACAATCACCCGCAAACTTCGAGAGCAGAACAGAGATTGTAAGTGAAATATTAACAAGAAAAATAGTGGTATTATTGGTAGTTACAGTTTCAACAACTGGCAGAAACGCAAGCCTGACATTGCACAAATCTAACTCTCGACTGTTGCTTGTAATTTGTACACTTTTTGCTTACGTACAAGTGCAGGGCTTTTTAGACACCAAACCTCTCCATAATCAAAATGTAAGAGATATGCCCGAGGTTTCTGTAACACGTTTATATATATATATATATATATATATATATATATATATATTGTAAATTCCCTACACTAGTTGGCAGGGAAATGTCCTTACAGGCACTCTAAAGCAGGGCAGGACCATAACACGCTTATATATGCCTCTTTTTGAGAAGGTATAGAAGAACCTAATCCATCGTGAGAAAACTTAACTCCAGAAATCTTATCTACCTAGCTTTGGTCCGCTCACATCAATCTTGTTTTGGCATTTCACTGCTTCTAATGTAAAACGCATAAGCTTATGTTGAGAGGGAGGCAACTGACAAATGCTACGTAGGTATCTCTTACTAACTCATGTCAGACAACAATACCTGTGTTATGCCTCTTTTAATGAATTGAAGCTCAATATGGGGAATTCCTATGTCTATGTGGCAGATAGCTATTCCAACATCAACTTCACCTTTCCTAGATCACAAGGCAAAATGATTCTTGTTTGACAAGTTCTGGGTGATTGTTTAGCACTTGGGGGGAGACCTGTAGTGGAAATGTTGCTTCTAATGTAAAACGAATAAGCTTATGTCCAGAGGGAGGCAACTGACGAATGCTACGTAGGTATCTCTTACTAACTCATGTCAGACAACAATACCTGTGTTATGCCTCTTTTAATGAATTGAAGCTCAATATGGCGAATTCCTATGTCTATGGCAGATGGTTATTGCAACATCAACTTCACCTTTCCTAGACCACAAGGCAAAATTATTCTTGTTTGACAAGTTCTAGGTGATTGTTTAGCACTTGGGGAGAGACCTGTAGCAGAAACCTTTACCCCATCTTTCTGGAAGGAATTCAGTTGGCAGATGCAAGACCTTCCTCAAAGGAAGGTAATCAGGTCTTTTTGGACTTCTATAAATGCTAGTGAGGACAATTTATCAGTGAAAAGGTCACGCTTACAAAGATATCCTTAGCAGACCTTTTTTTTATCAGTAATATCCTTAGCAGACCTATTGTTCCATTCTCCATGCTCCCTAGGCTTACCTAGTAAAATTTGCTAATGCCTTCTGCTTCTTGCATCTTCATGTTACCAAAAAACCACGACAAAATGTGCGGTATCAACAAGATGGCCTTATCATTACTAATTTTCAGCCCAGCATATGGTGAGGAAGTACTAATAAACTTTCAGATGACTTTTGGCCTTTCTAATACAAGTGCACACACCTCTCCTTGAGGCCAATCTAGTGAAGATATGAACATTATCAGAAACTACGATTTCATTATAGATTACGGATAATAAGTCCTTCAAGGTGTCAGTTCTAATAAAATCTAGTGAAATAAATCACTTTCAAGCAAGTCTTCTACACCATCCCAATTGCCTAATTCACTTTATTAGAGGGGAGGAGAAGAGCAAAGCAATAAAGGAGAATATGAATTTATAAAGACTAGCTTAGTACGCCAATAGAGGTAACAACACAACAATAACCCTATAGCATAATGTAGATAATACAATCCTAACGGCTAAATTACTAATTTGGTCCTCAAAGATTGGGATTGGTTTTAATTTGATCCTCGACCATCAAACACTCCAATTTTAAGACTCAACGTTTTATTACGTTAACAATGTTGGACCTTATTGCTAACTCCATTAAAAAAAAGTGGACGAAAATCCACTTAGCAGCCACCTCAGCTATATTTAAACCTTTATTTACCCTAAAATTATGTTTTTAGGCCATCTCAACTATATTTAAACCTCTATTTACTTTAAAATAATCGTGTTATAGAGCGAAGAGAAGAAGAGAGAAAATGTGATTTTATGAGAATTTAGGCTTCAATATAGGTGGCTTCACTAACGGAGTTAGTTAGGAAGTCCAACATTGATAACAGAATAAAACATTGAGTTTTAAAACTGGAATCATTGATGATTGGGGACCAAATTGAAACCAACCCCAATCTTTGAGGACCAAATTAGTAATTTAGCCCAATCCCAACAGAAGTTAGAATATAGGGCTTATTCCTTGGAATTTCCTTACTTTTTAATAAGATTCCAAATAAAATGCAAGCAACAAAAAGATGGACATGGTAAATAAAGGCAAGGAAAGAAATATGAAAATGTGGATTAGTTTAGTATGCCAATAGAGGTAAGAGAACAGCAATAGCCCTATAGCATAGATTAGTAGAAAATACAATCTCTACAGACACTAAAATATAGGGCTTATTCCTTGGAGTTTACTTTTTTTTTTCTAAATAATATTCCAAATAAAATGCAAGAAACAAAAAGGTGGACATAGTGTCATACCATAGCCTGAAGTTTGAACATCAAAGCCTTCATCCTGCAACACCAAAGGAGAAAATTTACTTAAGGATGAAAATACATGAGTTCAGATGGAGAGAAAGGGAGAGAGAGAACTCACTTGTAGTTCTCGAATGAGAGGCAGACTCCCAGTGATTGAGTAAGGTTTTACATGCCCAACTACCTCTTCGGTTGCTTTGCACAATACATGAAAGCCACGAGAATTAAGATCACAAGCAACTCCAGACGTTGCCTCATTGAAAGTTAATGTAAGGCTGCAGAAAAATGCCAGGACAATGATTTTAGGAAGGGCTTTGAAGTTTGGATGAGCAAAGACTAGCACAACTAAAGGTGGTTTCTTTAAGATGTAAATATACAATCTGGCAACTGTAACTAAAATATCGTAACAAGATTCTTAGATGAGAGAGATAGAGAGAGCGAGACAGAGCACCTTCCCCTCAGATTTTCATCTGGTAGGACATATTTAGAAACCGGACCCCGAGTATCAAGCTTCTGTATGTTCTCATTTATGTCATCAACATATTCCTGTAGCTTCTCCATCACATCTTTTACGCTGCAAAAGAGTATCAAAACATTGTTTGAAAATTAAAAAGAAAAAGAAAAGCTTGATTTTTTTCCTGAAATAAGTTTAAAAAACAAGAAAATGACCCAGAACATAATTTCGAGATATCATCTTCTGAGTGACGAAATTTCAATCTTAACAAAAGGCAAGTGGCTTACTTGTAGAAGGGAGTTAACCTGCAACCAAAAGAAGAAAAAAAATGATGAGACATCATTTATGTTGATGGCATCTATAAATACATTTTGACAAGATTATAAACCTGACATCTCCTGATATTGTACATTCAAAAGGAATTTGATTGATCCCACCTCCTGGATCTGCAATAAAGAAGATGGACTTAGAAGATGAAAATATATTTTTCCTTTCCACCATAATTTGTTACTTATAGGTTCAATACTGACAACTCCACTGAGTTGGTTTCATGGTTGATGGTGTTGCATATCCATAGACCTGCTCCTTTGGATGGGGTGGAAACTCCCTGTAAAACCGAGATTGGATTTCTTTTAATGCTTCCATGGCTAGCTCCAAAGGATTTATAGCCTGCAGAAATTAAAGAAAAACAAAACTTAAAAATTATTAAACCCATAGAAAGTGGACATGTACTCTCAGATTTTATAAAAACGACCACTTCCTTTTCTTAGTTCTTTCAATGCAATCATTTCAGACTTCAGTGTAGTACATTATTTATATGTTAGTATGAATTCTATCAAATATTTTGTATATGCTAGTTAAAATTTGACCATTCATATGACTCACATCAACTTCATAGTAACAAATCGAAACTGACATAAGTGGAACTCGCATCAGTTTAATACTGTTTTGAACTAATATATTTGGAATAGCTAGAGAAATCCTGCCCTGTATTATGCTCTGAGAGACATACTTTCTATTATATGAAAATTTATTATCGCCAATCTCACCACCTCAAACAACATCTTGTTGACAGTCACGTTGAAACAGAATATCTTTCATCAACAAAATTTCCTATTTTCCTTTCAGTACATTATCTACATGACCCCAACAGGGGGGTAGGGGGAAGTTCTTTCTGTCTAATAATCTTTCCCTTTCCTTTTCACTCTCTAGAAGATCAGTTTTTTTGTGTATATTTGTAATTTCGTTGCAGACAAGGGAACTAATTATTTCCTTCAGAGGAAACGAGAACAAATAAAAATTCACACAGGTAAATGAATAATCGTAAACTGCAGGTATTATGATGGTATACCTTGTGAGCTAAACCACTGTGGAAAAGCTTCCCAGTAACGTGAAGTTTCCAAGGTATCATGCCACCAGTACCAATGCACGGTTGTTTATCTGCTGTATCGATCCAGTAACTTTAAAGACAAAATCACATCAATTAGATCAAATTAAATATTGTCAATCTCTAATAAGACACCAATGTAAGAGATGCTTCATATACATTGATTCCATTTTATTCATATATGAACATCTAAAAACTTACAGAGGACCCCCTTTCAGCTTATTAAGAAGCCCATCTTTCACAAGTGCATCCACCCCAACCCCCGTTATGGCCGAGTTCTCTTCATTCGCTATGAAAACTGCAACCACAGTTGACTTCAAATCCGGTTTTGTCTCTCCCAGCCTCCTCATCAGTTCAGCTACAATGGCAACATGCCCCAAACAATCAGTAGTTCCACGGCCACGAAGTTTATCACCGTCGATGCTTAATGAGAAAGGATCAAATTCCTGTACATACAGGTATCTTAATATGAATAATATGATATGACACATAAGAACCATAACCACATCTCACTCATAAATGGCATATAATTCTATATACAGATTTCACCATCTGAAGTCACAGTTCCTTTGGTTAAACAATGGAACTATCATTGCAAGTGGCGAACCTTAAATGGAGGTAACGTGCTGAATTGAGTATACAGATTAAACCAGAACCAATCTGGCTTAAATTCAATAATACCTTAAAGCGGTTAGCCTTCAGAATGAGAAAATTTCAGGCGCTGAAGCCTATCCGGAACAAACCCAGACAAGATAATACTCAGAACGAGTAAAGAGCCAATCTAAACATGAATTCATAAACCAGAAAAAAAAAAAGATTTACAAACAGGAAAATCTCCAGTGTTTAAGCCAATTCTGTATCACTCCCAGAAAGATAATCCAATATTAGAACAGAGAAAAAAATTGCCCTGAACCAAAAACAAATTTATAACTACATCGAACTGAGTAATCCATAATCTGCTAAAATGGCATTTACCAGAGCCAATTCAGATCAGACCTACAAAACTTATAGCTAATTCCAAATTAAACAAAATAAACAATTTCAATTTTGAACCCTTAACTTCCAAAATATTTAGTCATATACCCAATTCAAACTAAAGTTAAAAAAAAAAATAAAAAAAAGCTACACAAAGTGTAAAGAAAACCCAAATCAAACTAATGAAGGGTTTATAAATGGGTATCCCTCAAAACTGCCAAAAACAGTCAAAATTTAATCCACCACCACCCCACTCCAAAAAAAAGGCAAAACAAAGAGAAAAGAAACGGACCCAATCATTAAGATGGGCAGTGACAACGTCCATGTGCATGCCAACAAAGGACAAGATCTTGCCGGGGACTGTGCCAGGGTACTCCACTATGAGGTTGCCTCTGCCAGGGAAGTAGGTGACATGGTTGACCACGAGAGGTCCTCCTCCAGTGGCGGTGCTGTAGGGGAGGAGGGAATCCAATACGTGCTTGACCACCCTGTCTTCCTCCGGGATCAACTCCGGTGGATTGTTTTGCACGTACTTGGATTCTCCAATGATTTTGGTCATGAGGGACACGAAGGACTCCTTGTTGAGAGAGCCTATGGTTTCTCTAGCTACGTTGGAAGATGCCATGGATTAGAGAGATTTCGTTTCAGAATACTGAGGTTTCAGTTGGCTGCTTCTGTTGCGAGTTTGAGAAGGGTGTGATATGAAGTTTTAGTTTTATAGTAAGAATCAAAAAAAAATTATCCCATCCAAAACTAACGCTCGGTCGGTTTAGTTTAAACAAATTCCCTGAAATTCATTTTAATTAAGTAGGTGGTTTTTTTTGGGCTTGTTAATAAAGTTTAGAATTTATTTTCAAATAAATTGATTATATGTTTTATTTGTTAATAAAAATATTAAATTTATTTTTAAATGAATTATAGTAGAATTGAATTAGTTATAAACAAATTCTATCAAAATTGATAAAATTTGTAAATGAGCTTTAGACATGAGTTTTTATAAAATTACATTCTTTTCCCTACTATGCTCTTTCGTCTCCTCTCTCTCTTCTATTTCTCTTCATCCTTTATCTCTGTCTTTCATGGTTATCGCCACTGTAACAACAACGACAATCTCCACAATAACAACAACGTGCATTATCAATCATAGGCTATTTTTGAAGATATCAAAATAATGATTTCACTTTGCACAATTCAGACATGGTTCCTATGTGTAATGAGGGAACACTCAACACTATGCAAAATATGGTTTACACTTTACAATTGTTTGATCTATATTTGGTTAGGAACACTAAACTTTTGGTTCTTTTATTGTTTTAGAATATAAAAAATGATAAAATAGGCTATAAAAATAAAATGAATATGTTTCTATATTCAAATTAATGTACACTATGTAAAACTAAATCTTGTGTGTTGAGATGCTATTATATATATTAAAAAATATATTGTTGATGTCGGAAATCTACTACTGAGCTAGAGGTCCAATATTCAACGGTCTGCACAAAGAAAGAGAGGTGAACTAAAGAGTCGCTGGAGAAGAAGGGGCTGGTGCCTCTAGGGACTCTCCAATGCCAATGTCTGTGCGAGGTTTTTAGGAAAATGGAGAGTTTGAATATTAGTGTTCTTAGTGATGAGCTTGAATTTTGAGATGGGATTGGATTCACATACCTTGGGCCTTTTATAGTGTTTCAGAGGCAAGTTGACCACGTGATCGAGATGGCACGATCCTTGAGATTTCGCCTCTTAGACGAGGGGTCTTGTCGCGTGTTCAGGGATGGCTTAATCCCTGAAATGACGCTTACACTTCTGCGCGGGAGGAGTCAATGAATGATGACGGCTTCTTCACCTGCTCGTCCACATGTTACCCCGTCATTGGAGGGGAGTCGTCCATATGTCATCATGTTATTGGAGAGTGAATTATTGGTTGTATCTGAGGCCCTCCACTTCCTTAAGTACATTTATATGCTTTGAGGAAGTATAATAAAGCTTCAGCCTTAGAGACATGGGTCTAGCATTTGAGGAGCAGTCAACATGCTCGGCCTTGGAGACATTAGGCCGAGCATTTGAGCAGCAGTCAATATGCTCAGCCTTGGAGATGTTGGACCAAGCATTTAAGTAGCAGTCAAAATGCTCGGCCTTAGAGACGTAGGACCGAGCATTTGAGTAGCAGTCAATATGCTCAGCCTTGGAGATGTCGGATCGAGCATTTCAGCAGCAGTCAAAATGCTCGGTCTTGGAGATGTTAGACCTAGCATTTGAGCAGCAGTCAATATGTTCGGCTTTGAAGACGTTGGATCGAGCATTTGAGCAGTAGTCAATATGCTCGGCCTTGGAGACATTGGACCGAGCATTTGAGTAGCAGTCAATATGCTCGACCTTGGAAACGTTGGACCGAGTATTTGAGCAACAGTCAATATGCTCGACCTTGGAGACATTGGGCCGAGCATTTGAGCAGCATTCAATATGCTCGGCCTTGGAGGCCATAGAAGGCCTTTTTCTTGGGCCTTTGGAAGGCTTTTTGCTTTGGGCCCTTAAAAGACTTTTTGCTTTGGGCCTTTGGAAGGCCCCTCATTTGGGTCCACAAAAGGCCTTTTTCCTTGGGCCTTTGGAAGGCTTCTTGTTTTGGGCCCATAGAAGGCCTTTTGTCTTGGGCCTTTGGAAAGCTTCTTGTTTTGGGCCCATAGAAGGCCTTTTGTCTTGGGCCTTTTGCCTTGGGCTTTCTAGGGATCCTTTGTGGGGGCACTTAATGTGGGAGTGTTGGACTTCTTCAGGATATTAATTGTGGGGTCATTAAATGTTGGGGCGTGCGTTGTCGTTTCGAGTGCAATGACGGCACATATCATTGATGGTTCGCCTTCTGCAGCCTTGGGGAGTAAAACGGCACCTTGGTTATGCCAAACACTGTTTTTTCACAACCTAGGGAGCCTTAGAAAACGTAACGGCACCTCGGTTATACCAAACATTGTGTCTTTATAATTGAGGGAGCCTTAAGGAACGTAACAGCACCTCGGTTATACAAAACATCACGTCTTTACAACTGTAGAAGAGTTAATTCTCCTTGTATATTACGCATGTGCTTCTATATAAGAGAGAAGTTTCCTCTCATTTTTTTCACTTCACTTCGTTTCTAATCAGAGAAAAATCTTAAGAGCCCTAAGAGTTAACCTGAGATTTGAAAGCACTCGGATTCGGTTGGAGTCTTGAGAGCTTTCGAAGTCGGTAAGGTTTTCGAGTGCTTTTGCTGCGGGGAAGATCGAGGTATGACCAAGAAGAGGGAACCATTTTTCTGAAGTGCTCGGAGTCACCGCGGAGATCTGCTTTTGGTGAGTCTCTCTGCTTCATTTTAAAATGTCTTAGGTAGATAGATATCATCATATGCCTAGTAGTGATAGCGGTAGTGGTAGTGAGGATAGTGGGGACCTATCTACTGAACTGAGGGAGGCCAAGGGTCTAAGAAATCCTCAAGTGAAGGTGAGTCCTCGAAGAATGTCAATACTCGAGAAGGACCACTGGTAATGGTGCCCTATGTGGTTGGAGAAGAAGAGGAGGAGGAGGATTCCTTTTCCGAGGGTGAAAACGAGGTAGATAACGTCTTGACCGAGCTGAGAGGGATCATGATGGTGAAGGAGAGGGTTCAATGGTCGTTCGTGATGAACTCTGTACCCAGCCAGTTAGAGGAGGGGGAACGTGAGGTTATTCGGCGTGCGTATTGTGTCCCTGAGGAGTACACCCTCAGGAAGGTTGGGGTTGGAGAGATGGACTGTGATATCCTCTCTCGCCGCGCACTATACGAGATATGTGTCTACAAGCAGCACGTGAGGGTCAGGCTCAAGTTCTCACTCTACCCCTTCTTCTGCACAATGCTGAGGTTTTTTGACATAACATTGTGCCAGTTGGTGCCTAACTTAGTCTGACTGATCATTGCCTTTATCTGCATTTGCTCGAACATGAAGGGGCTAATGAATATCAACATCTTCAAATCCCACTTCCAGATAAGCAAGCACAGCCAGCATGGGTGGGTCGTGATCAGCTCTAAGGCAAAGAGGAGACTGTTGAAGAAGAAGCCCTCCTCAATCAAGAAGTAGAAGAAGTCCTTCTTCTTTGTCTAGAGCAAGAAGAGCTTTGGGGTTCTACTGTCTTAAAGCCTAGACTGTACAGGGAAGTGCAAGAAGTCGCACCTTCTGCACCATGAGTAAGAGAAAATGAAGGCTATAGTGGCCACCCCCCTCAATGTGGGCTTCCTATATGACAACGAGGAGCTGGCAAAGCACATCCTCTGTCCTCACAGTCTAGAGGGAATAATGGAGAGTGGTAACTTAGTGTCTACGCTTTCATACTTACACTTGTTTATACTTTGCTTTACTCTAGTTTATACTTTGCTTCATACTTACACTTGTGTTTTTTGCTGAGTAGAGATGGAGGCTACAATCAAAGCCAGAGAGCCGGCGAGGAAGATTGCCTAAGAGAAGAAGAAGGTTGTCCAAGCTGGGAAACAGCCCGCATAAGCCTAAGGTTCGAGGAAGCGACCGCGAGCCCCCCCTCTCATTCCTATTAATGTGGAAAACCCTGTCGAGCTCTCTCCTAAGCTGAGGGACATTTCAGCCGCACCCTAGTCTGAGCAGGCGTGACCTATGTCTTCGTCCCAAGGGGTTCCCTCTGGGGCCAAGGTCTTTATGCCTAACTGGGCCATAAAGATAGACGATTAGATCTTCGCTCACCCCAGGGTGGCTCGTGAGCACCTCATCCTAGGGATCCCGTCTCATGATATGATCGAGCTTTTGAGGAAGCCAATCGAGGGCCTCTGCTCCATGGCAGAGGTCTTGGCCTGTTAGGTAAGCGTTTTTGCCTTGAATTTTTTTTTCATTTTCTTTAGAGTTTCGATTTCTCGGTAGCTAACAACTTTGTATTATGTTTCAGTCGAGTGTGGTGCAAGGAATGCATTGCACCACTGCTTAGACATGGTCAAGAAGTTGGACCGGTGTCAACAAAAGTTAGATGAGAGCTGCGAGCTCATCCAGCAGCTGTAGGGGACCAACCGGGCCAAGGTTAATGCCATGCAAGAGAGGGAGGCCCTGTGCCGGGAGAAGGATGTCACCATGGCCTTTGAGCAGAGGCTAAGGGAGGATGGTGAAGGCTGTGAGGAGGGCCGTAGAGGAGGCCTTAACTGCTTTCAAAGATTTCGCCTCCTACCGTGAGGCCGTTGAGGAGGATACTGGCCTTCAGTTCTTTGAGGGCTTCTCGAAGGCCAAGAATAAGGCTGAGACTCTTTATCCTCAGGTCGAATTGTCGAACCTCAAGCTCGGCACCTCAAGGGATGAGGAAGAGGCCATTGCTGGTGGCTTTGATGGTGAAGAGGAAGTTCAGCTAGGCAGTACCGTGGGGGAAGCTGCATCCGAAGGGGAGGTCACCTACTGAGGACTTTAGTTTTTTTTTTTCTGTTCTTTTCCTTTTTTTTGTGAATTAGGGTCGATAATGCCTTCTTTGCATGTAATCACATATTTCCTTAATAAGATTTCTAGCTTCTTTTTTCTTTATCTTGTCATATCTTGTAAACTTTAACTCTTATGCTTTAATACTTTAATTTTTATTAACAACCGAGGTGTTCACGAGTTACACTTGAGAGGTGCACACTATTGGTAAAATTTACAGAGGTTCTCCATGTTCCAAGTACAAAGGACAGGCTTGCCACTAACCTCCTCGAGCTCGAAAGTACCGGCTCAATATATTCTTTTGATATGATACCGGCCTTACCAGTTTGGGACGAGCTTCTTCGTCTCTCGATGACGAGGCACTTCATTTTTTCGTAGAACAAGATTGTGTAACTTGAAGCTTCTACCTCTTAACCAAGAATTGTAGTACCTAGCCACCCTCTGTTGATAGATGGCTAATCGAATCTGGGCTTTATCCTGAGCTTCATCGATAAGATTAATGTTCATCTGTAGAGCTTCTTCGTAGTTAGCTTACTTGAAGTTCTATACTTATAACGAGGGCACCCTAACGTCTATGGGAATGAGCACTTCGAAGCTGTATGCCATGAAGAAAGGGGTTTCACTCATAGGTGTCCGAGTGGTGGTTCGATAGGCCCAGAGTACATTTGGAAGATGGTTGGTCCACTGCTTGTTAGCTTCGTCTAGTTTTCTCTTGATACCTTGCAGAAGTGTCCTATTGGTCACCTCGACCTACTCGTTAACCTATGGATATCCAACACAAGAGAATCGATGCTCGATGCGAAGCTCTTCGTAAAATGCCTTGAATCAGGTGTTGTCAAACTATTTGCCATTATCAATGACTAGTATTCGGGGTATGCTGAACTGACACACTATGGACTTCCTGATGAAACTCCAAGCTTGGTGATTCGTTATACTAGTAAGTGGTTCTACCTCTACTTACTTGATAAAGTAATTGTTGACCTCCGCCCGTATTTTAATGATGGCAAAACACAACTGTTATTTAACTAACATGTTTAAACTAAGTTGTGTTAAGGATCAAACACATTCAACCAAGGATCAAAGTGCAAAAACTCGAACCAAATCAAGTATCAAGTGAAGACTGAAGATCTAGTATAGGTCTTAAGGTTTAGAACCAATGTAAGTCTCACTCATACATTGTATTAGCTTGTTCAATGGCTCAAACACAAATGGTTTTTCTAAAACCATTAATTTTAAAATGTTTTTAATGAAAAACAGAAGAAAAACTGGGTTGGAAGACAACCCAGTCGACTGGGTACATATACCAGTCGACTGGTATAAAGGTCAGAAGTAACCCAGTCGACTGGATCAAACAACCCAGTCGACTGGTACTTTGACCAGTAAGTCTCCAGTCGACTGGATGAATCAACCCAGTCGACTGGTAAAATGGACAGAAAGTCCCCAGTCGACTGGATGATATATACCAGTCGACTGGATACCCAGAAGGTCTGAAAACATGTATTTTTCAAGTGAACCCAGTCGACCGGTATCTCGACCCAGTCGACTGGTAGTTCAAAAATATGACCGTTGGACTCCAAATCTGAACGTTTTAAAGTAAATATTTTTCAAATTAAAGTCCAAAATGGCCATATTAATTGATTGCTATATAAACCTATTCAGCAAAGCATTCAGAAACAAGAAGCACATATTCAAAAAGAGTTGATCTCATATAATCAAGTTTTTATACTCTTGAAACACAAAAAAGCTTTGAAATAATCTTATTGAGCCATTTCTTCAAGCTTTACTTTGAAAGAGAGACATTTCTGTTGTAATAAGCTTTCATTTGTTGTCTCTCTACCTTTTACTTTACACCATCTTTGTAAAGGGATTACTTCCGAGAGGAAGGGGAAACTTCCGAAAGGAAGGGGATTTTTCGGTTTAAGCAATTCCTGTAAATTGCTTGTGTTCGGTTTGTGCAACACCCGGCTAAGTTGTGCGACTAAGTTTTCTTAGTGGATTACTTCAAGGAGTTCCTTGAAGAGAGTGGACGTAGGGTCGGAACGAATCCGATATTGCCGAACCACTATAACTGTGTTTGCATCCTCTTTCCTTAAACTCTTTATTTACAGCTTTTTACTTGTATTAATTATTTGTTGCTTATCAGTTTTTATAAACTTGTATAAATTCCGCAAAAGTTTTTAAAAACCCAATTCACCCCCCCTCTTGGGTTGAAACCTCGAGCTACAATTGGTATCAGAGCCTTGTTCTCTTTATAAGGCTTAAATTCCTAGAGTTGATCCAATGGCAGCAAATAGCTACTCTGAGGGACACTCTTATACTAGACCACCATTGTTCAATGGATCAAATTATAACTACTGGAAAATAGAATGAAAATCTTCGTCGAAGGACAAGATTACAATCTATGGAGAATTATAGAAGAGGGACCTAAAATTCCCTCAAAAGAAATAGTTATTGGAGAGACTCTTCATACAATGCCTAAACTCAAAACTGAGTTTACTGACGAGGATTGTAGAACGATGTCTCTCAATAGCAGAGCAACAAGCATGCTACATTGTGCATTAGATATTTCTGAATATAACAAAATATCTGCATGCGTTTCTGCTAAAGAAATATGGGATAAATTGCAAGTCACATATGAAGGAACAAGTGAAGTAAAAAAGTCTAAAATTTACATGCTAATTTCTGAATATGAATCTTTTAAGATGTCTCCTAACGAAACCATTTCTGAAATGCACTCACGATTCACTACTATTATAAATAGTTTAAAATTGCTTGGCAAGAATATTGAGGAAGTTGAACTAACCAGAAAAATCTTAAGATCTCTACCTCCAGAATGGAAACCAAAGAGGACAACCATTCAAGAGGCCAAAAATCTTGACAAGCTTGATGTTGAGACGCTGCTTAGGTCATTATTGACATACGAGATGGAAGAAATGACTCCTATCGTCAATGATGATGAGAAGAAGAAGAAGCAAATTGCTCTCAAAGCTTATACGAGCAACAAAGAAAAGGAATTAGAACAAGAAGCAGAGAGCAGTGAAGAGGATGGTGAAATGGCTTTAATCACCAGACGATTCCATAGGTTCTTGAAGAAAAGCAAGAAACCTTACTCAAAGGATCCCACCTCAAAAAGGGAACCACTTATGTGCTATGGCTGCAAGAAGCCAGGACATATAAAAGCTGACTGTCCGGTTTCAAGCAAACCATACAAGGGCTTCAAGAAGAAAGCTATGGTAGCAACTACCTGGAGCGATGACGAAGAAGATGAGTCATCAGACAAAGAAATTGGATACGAAGAGATTGCCAACCTCTGTTTAATGGCAATCGATGATGAAAGTGAGGTAACATCTTCTCCCTCTTCAAAAATATAATATTGTTACTAGTAGTGAAGAATTACTAGAAGTCATAAATGAAATGCATGAAGAATTAAAGAAATTTGATTCTAGAAATTCTGTTCTTAAGAAAGAAGTATCATCTCTTTCTAAGGAAATGATAGTTCTTAGAGAAGAAAAAGAAAAATTATCATCTTTACTGTATAATTCGTCTCAAGATTTTCTTAAAGATGAAAATGAGAATTTGAAAAATAAAATTTCTGAATTAAACAGCACTGTATCTAGACTTATGCTTGGTAAAGAAAAACTTGATGAAGTGCTTTCTTCCCAAAGATTAAGTGGAGGAAAATCTGGTGTAGGATATTCTCCATTGGGAAAACAAAAAACAAAAGAGAGCTTATTCATGAAAGCCTCTTGTGTAGATGGAGCTTCTACTTCGAAAGCTCCTAACCTTGTTAAAAGCACTCCCTTAATAAATCCGAGGAACTCTAGAAACTTAAATGATCATACTAAATTGAAGCATCCTAAAAATACTCATGCTTATTTGTATGCTCATTCTAGAAATGCTCATACACACCCTAGAAATAATCATCATGCTCATTCTAGGAACAATGTGTATAATCAAAGAATGCATTCTGCTCATGCTCAACCTAGGAATCACCATCATAGCTATTCTAGAAATAACTTGCATACATATGCTAGCATGTATCTTAGAATGCATCATCGTTCATTTTCTGGAAATGACATGCATTTTCATACCCCTTACCATAGAATCATGTATCCTAGGAACTATCATCCTAAGGATTATAGGAATGCACATGTAAAATTTCCTAGAAATTTCTATGACTATAATGATAGGTCTGTGCATCATCAACATGTTCATAGAGCACCATATATTGTTAAGAAAGTATGGGTCCCAAAAGGAACCGTATTTTCAAGGACTAACCCCAAAGGACCCAAGAAATTTTTGGTACCTAAAAATGCTATCGTATATCCTTGTGTGATGTAGATTTGCCTTCACACCAAGGAGAAATGTAACTATTGGTACCTTGATAGCGGTTGCTCGAAGCATATGACCGGTGATAAAAGCGTATTCAATGAGCTAACTCTAAGAGATGGTGGACTTGTGACCATTGGAGACAATACTAAAATAAAGATCATCGGGCATGGAAAAGTCGGTAATGATTTCTCAACTTTAGATAATGTATTGCTAGTACAAGGCTTAAAGCCAAATTTACTTAGCATTAGTCAATTATGTGACAAAGGATATAAAGTCACATTTGAAACCTCTCATTGTCTAGTTATAGACATCAAGAGCAACAAGATCAAATTCATTGGCCATAGACATGAAAATGTCTATATAGTTGATTTGAAATCCTTACATTCCAATAATGAAAAATGTTTTCCTGCTTTTAGTGAAAATCAATGGCTATGGCATAGAAGGCTTGGTCATGTAAACATGAACTTGCTAAAAATTGTTTCAAGAAAAGATTTAGTTATTGGTCTTCCTAAAATCAATTTTGAGAAAAACAAAATTTGCAATGCTTGTCAAATGGGAAAACAATCTAGGATATCTTTCAAAGCAAAAAATGTTGTCTCAACTACTAGACCTTTGGAACTTTTGCATATGGACTTATTTGGTCCAATTAGTACCATTAGTCTAGGTGGCCATCAATATGCTCTTGTTATTGTTGATGACTATTCAAGATATACCTTTGTTATTTTTATTGCTTATAAAGATGAAGCTTTCAAAGGATTTGAAAAGTTTTGCAAAAAGGTACAAAATGAAAAAGGAATTTGTATTTCAAGTATAAGAAGTGATCATGGCAAAGAATTTGAAAATCAAAGCTATTCAAAATTTTGTGATGAAAATGGAATTAATCACAACTTTTCAGCTCCTAGAACTCCTCAACAAAATGGAGTTGTTGAGAGGAAAAATAGAGTTCTAGAAGAATTTTCAAGAACAAAGCTTTGTGAAAATAATTTACCAAAATATTTTTGGGCTGAAGCCGTGAATACTTCTTGCTATATTTTAAATAGAATTTTGATAAGGCCCCTGCTTGATAAAACACCTTATGAACTATGGAAAGGGAGAAAGCCCAATATTTCCTATTTTCGTGCCTTTGGTAGTAAGTGCTTCATCTTAAATAACAATAAAACTAAATTGGGTAAATTTGATTCCAAGACCGATGAAGGGATATTTTTAGGATATTCTACTACTAGTAAGGCTTATAGAGTTTTCAATAAGAGAACTCTAGTAGTAGAAGAATCTGTGCATGTAACTATTGATGAATCTAACCCAATGAGTAGTGGAGAAGTTTCCTTTAAAGATGATGCAGATTTTATTCCAAGAATGGAAACTCCTACTCCCATTGTTGACCTAAAAGAGAGTTCTACTCAAACAAATGAAGGGATGGCAACTCCTAATTTGGACCAACCATCCTCAAGTCAACAAGAGGAAAATCTACCCAAGGATTGGAGGTATGTAAATCATCATCCAATTGATCAAGTAATTGGTGATCCTTCACAAGGGGTAAGAACTCGCTCTTCCATTAGAAATATATGCAATTTTGTAGCATATTTGTCTCAAGTAGAACCTAAGACATTTATAGAAGCTGAAAAAGATAATGATTGGATAATTGCAATCCAGGAAGAGATAAATCAATTTGAAAGAAACAATGTTTGGGAACTAGTTCCAAGACCTAAAGATCATTCAATTATTGGAACTAAATGGGTATATAGAAATAAAATGGATGAAAATGGTATAGTAACTAGAAATAAGGCTAGACTAGTTGCTAAGGGATATAACCAAGAGGAAGGAATAGATTTTGATGAAACCTATGCTCCCGTAGCTAGATTAGAAGCTATTCGAATGTTATTAGCCTTTGCATGCTTTAATAAATTCAAGCTATTTCAAATGGATGTGAAAAGTGCCTTTTTAAATGGCTTTATAGAAGAAGAGGTTTATGTTGAACAACCTCTTGGTTTTGAAAACCCTAGTCTTCCAAATCATGTCTACAAGCTTTCCAAGGCTCTATATGGGTTGAAGCAAGCTCCAAGGGCATGGTATGAAAGACTAAGTAAATTTTTGATTGATAATGATTTTGTAAGAGGAAGAATAGATACAACTCTCTTCACAAAAACTCACAAAAATGACACTTTGATAGTTCAAATATATGTTGATGATATTATATTTGGTGCTACTAATGAATCTATGTGTCAAGAGTTTGCTAAGTGCATGCAAGGTGAATTTGAAATGAGCATGATGGGAGAACTTACCTACTTCCTTGGACTGCAAATCAAGCAACTAAAAGGAGGTATCTTCATCAATCAACAAAAGTACATCAAAGATCTACTAAAGAGATTCGGGATGGAAAGCTCAAAGCCTATTGGAACGCCTATGAGCACAACCACCAAACTTGATCTTGATGAAGGAGGTAAAACTGTAGATTCTAAATATTATAGAAGCATGATAGGTGCTTTACTGTACTTGACTGCAAGTAGACCTGATATAATGTTCAGTGTATGCATGTGCGCTAGATTTCAATCCAATCCTAAGGAATCACATGTAGTTGCAGTAAAAAGAATCCTTAGATATCTACAAGGGACCCAGACCATAGGATTATGGTATTCTAGAGAATCATCTTTTGAGCTAGTAGGATATTCGGATGCTGATTTTGCTGGATGTAGGTTAGATAGAAAAAGTACAAGTGGAACATGCCAATTCTTAGGTGCTATGTTAACTTCTTGGTTCTCCAAGAAACAGAATTCAGTTGCACTATCAACCGCTGAGGCGGAGTATGTAGCAGCTGGCAGTTGTTGTGCCCAAGTACTATGGATGAAACAACAACTAGAAGACTATGGCATGAGTCTCAAAAATATTCCTATATTTTGTGATAATACTAGTGCCATCAACCTAACCAAAAATCCTATTCAGCACTCTAGAACCAAGCATATAGAGATTAGACATCATTTCTTAAGAGACCATGCTCAAAAAGGTAATATAAGATTAGAATTTATACCTTCAGAAGATCAAATAGCTGATATTCTTACAAAACCCTTAAGTGAAGCTAGTTTTTGCAAGATAAGAAAGTTGATGGGATTGCTTGATAAATTGAATGTTTGATTGCATCTCATTTCATCATTTGCAGGTTTGACATTGAGTGAAAGAGTATTAATCGTTGTTTAATTATTTCCCTCACTCAAAAATGTCAAAGATAAAACAAATTCGTGCTTAAAATACCAGACTGGAAATTTTGCTAAGAGTCCAGTCGACTGGTACATATAACCCAGTCGACTGGTAAGTCTCTGCCTGTTTTTCCAGTCGACTGGTAATTTTGATCCAGTCGACTGGTAACTCTCTGTCAAAACTTCTAGACGACTATTAAGTCTTCTCCAGTCGTCTATAAGATCAAATCCTGCTTGGAGCCAAATTTTTTTCATATTTTTGAACCTCCAGTCGACTGGTAACGATAGCCCAGTAGACTGGTATCTCACTGTCAGTTGATCCAGTCGACTGGTACGTTTACCCAGTCGACTGGTAAAAGAAACTGTTCATCTTTTCAAAGGGGCCCAGTCGACTGGTAAGTTTACCCAGTCGACTGGTATCGCGATTCTATAAAAGGGACTGTTCATTTTCGCCCTCCTTACGCCATTTTCAAAGAGCCCAAGCTTTCTCTCTCTAGAAAAAATCATCTTTTTGATCTAAAAACCATCCAAATCCCTTCTAAACACACCGATCTACTCATTCCTAAAGAGATTTTTAACTTTCTACGGTTAAAATCTCTCATTTTTACCAAATTTCCTTTTTCCAAAAACTTCAAATTTCTCGAAAATGAGTGACAAAATCCGTATAAAACTCACAACAAGTGGACCTAATACGCCCAAAAAGCCAAGGTCTTCAAAACCTTCGGCTTCGGAGTCGAAAGGGAAGGGAGTAGCAGGGTCATCCAGCAAGGAGCCCAGAACAGAGTTGGAGCAGGCTCTGTTTTACAGCCCAGCGGCTCATAAGAGGTATAACTCTATAATCCGTCACAAGAAAATCATGACGGGTAGAGTCGTTGATTTCGACTCCATTCGTCATGGTAATTTCGATATTCTACCAGCCTTTGAGGCAATAAATCTGACCCCACTGGTCAGAATTCATGAAAAATATTACCCGCGACTGATTCACCAATTCTATGCGAACTTAGTGAAACCCAGTCCTCTGGCTCTGAGATTCACAACCAGAGTTAGCGGTGTGGAGTTTGAGGTCAACACTGACCTCTTGATGAGCATTCTGAGAATCCCTATAAGGGGGGTTCAATAGAGTCTGGATGGATGGCCAGACAACTTTGAAGTTGAGGAGGCCTGTCGGATAGTCAGGGGCGACCCCAACTATGTGTACAGACCCACTACATTTCACACATGTAGTAACTTGCCCCTCGATTCAAAGATGTTTCAATTGATTGTCAGTTGGACCATCCACCCGAGACTCGGGAGTCGAGGGTATCTATCTAAAATAGATACAGTATTGATTTGGTGCCTAAAATCTGGGCACCACTTCAATATATATCCTCTGCTGCTCGCCAACATGATAAACGGCGAAGCAAATGACTCCGGGTGTCTTCCTTATGGGATGCTCATTACGCTCATCCTCCAGCACTTCCGGGTACCTTTGCCTGCCTCCGAGGCTCAGGATATCGGATTGACGGATATCATCAACATCTCATCTCTGAAGAAGATGGGATGTACTGTTCGTGAAGGGTTTCTCTATCCAAAGGCTGGAAAGCGCCTAAGGATTCGAGAGGATGCGAGTGACAGTGGTAAGGATGCTGATATGGCTGCTGAGATGAAGACAGATACCCGAGCACCTCCCATTGGTGGCTCGAGTACTGGTCAGACTGGATATGGTGACATCCTACAAGCTATCTCGAGTCTTCAGATGACGATGGAGTCCGGTTTTCAGTCCATGCAGTCCGATTATCAGAGGCTGAGCTCCTCCATAGACCACCTACGGGATGACTTCGAGTTACATCGAGAGCACACCGAGGGTTCCCTAGCTGAGATTAGGGAACTTCTTTGTGACAGCTCAGACTCTCCCGCACCATGAGTCTCATTCTTTTATCAGTTCTTAGCTCTTTTCCAGTTTTTGTCACATAGCACAGACATCTCATGTTTGTTTTTCTTAGTTATGGCTCTATGAGACCCTACTTATATTGACTTTTTCTCTATAATGATGTAATACTATTAGCCATATTTCTTGCATTTATTTTTCGCTATTTGTGATATGTTAGAACTGTTGTAAATATCTGTTTGTCACATAGCTAATTTTTTATGTTCTGCCCCCTTTGGTTGCTGTTGTCAAAACGGGGGAGAAAAATGAGAAAAACGAGAAAATCTAAGTAAAACGCAACCAATGCATAGATTTAGGGGGAGCATTGCTCCATATCTTTGTAAAAATGTTTATTGATTGGTTGAGTTTAATTCTGAATTGGTTGAAAGAAATATAAACTGTGTTTGCTTGTTTACAGGGTGGTTTTACTCGAAAAACAGAGGAGACTCTGTCTAAATTTTCGTAAAATCTTAACACTTAGTTTTTAAAACTGTTTTTACATTATTAGTTTTGTCATCATAAAAAAGGGGGAGATTGTTGACCCCCGCCCGTATTTTAATGATGGCAAAACACAACTATTATTTAACTAACATGTTTAAACTAAGTTGTGTTAAGGATCAAACACATTCAACCAAGGATCAAAGTGCAAAAACTCGAACCAAATCAAGTATCAAGTGAAGACTGAAGATCTAGTATAGGTCTTAAGGTTTAGAACCAATGTAAGTCTCACTCATACATTGTATTAGCTTGTTCAATGGCTCAAACACAAATGGTTTTTCTAAAACCATTAATTTTAAAATGTTTTTAATGAAAAACAGAAGAAAAACTGGGTTGGAAGACAACCCAGTCGACTGGGTACATATACCAGTCGACTGGTATAAAGGTCAGAAGTAACCCAGTCGACTGGATCAAACAACCCAGTCGACTGGTACTTTGACCAGTAAGTCTCCAGTCGACTGGATGAATCAACCCAGTCGACTGGTAAAATGGACAGAAAGTCCCCAGTCGACTGGATGATATATACCAGTCGACTGGATACCCAGAAGGTCTGAAAACATGTATTTTTCAAGTGAACCCAGTCGACTGGTATCTCGACCCAGTCGACTGGTAGTTCAAAAATATGACCGTTGGACTCCAAATCTGAACGTTTTAAAGTAAATATTTTTCAAATTAAAGTCCAAAACGGCCATATTAATTGATTGCTATATAAACCTATTCAGCAAAGCATTCAGAAACAAGAAGCACATATTCAAAAAGAGTTGATCTCATATAATCAAGTTTTTATACTCTTGAAACACAAAAAAGCTTTGAAATAATCTTATTGAGCCATTTCTTCAAGCTTTACTTTGAAAGAGAGACATTTCTATTGTAATAAGCTTTCATTTGTTGTCTCTCTACCTTTTACTTTACACCATCTTTGTAAAGGGATTACTTCCGAGAGGAAGGGGAAACTTCCGAAAGGAAGGGGATTTTTCGGTTTAAGCAATTCCTGTAAATTGCTTGTGTTCGGTTTGTGCAACACCCGGCTAAGTTGTGCGACTAAGTTTTCTTAGTGGATTACTTCAAGGAGTTCCTTGAAGAGAGTGGACGTAGGGTCGGAACGAATCCGATATTGCCGAACCACTATAACTGTGTTTGCATCCTCTTTCCTTAAACTCTTTATTTACAGCTTTTTACTTGTATTAATTATTTGTTGCTTATCAGTTTTTATAAACTTGTATAAATTCCGCAAAAGTTTTTAAAAACCCAATTCACCCCCCCTCTTGGGTTGAAACCTCGAGCTACAGTAATATATTCCTACGATGAGATGTTTTCTCTAGCCGGGTGCCTTAGTCAAGGGACCAAGGAGATCAATCCCCCACATGGAGAAGGGAAGTGGACTCGTGATCAAGGTAAGAAGATTTGCTAATAGGTGGGGCATATGGGAGTATTATTGATAGCTTCTACACTTCTTGACCAATTCCATGATATCTCTCTATATTTTGGGCCAATAATACCCTTGGTGGAGCACTTTGAAGGCTAAAACTTGACATTCTAGGTGATTTCTACATACCACTTCGTGAACCTCTCGAAGAGCGTAATTGGCTTAGGTAAGCCCAAGACATCTTAGGTAAGGGGTCGTAAGGACTCGCTTATATAACTGTTTGTCTATGACTGCTTATCGGGAAGCACAGGAGATGAGTTTCCTAGCTTCACTTTTTTACTCAAGAAGCTGACCGTCATGTAAATACCGGAGAATCGGGTCCACCTAGGTTTCCCCTTCGGTTACTGGTAACAAAGGGATGAAGCAGCGAGAGTCTCGAGGTATACGGCTTGGGTTGGCTCGGACTGGCGAGAGGAGGTGAGTAGAGCTAGAGCATCAGCCTTCGAGTTCTTCACTCGAGTAACCTGAGTTATTTAGAACATTTTGAATCCAGTGGCGAATTCCTTAGCTTTCTCAAGGTAGCGAGCGATCTTCTCCTCTCGGGTTTCAAAATCTCTATTCATTTGATTTACCACTAGTTGTGAGTCGTTGTACGCATCCAGAGCCCCGACGGCTATTACTTTCGCTAACTTCATTCCGGTGAGTAATGCCGCGTACTCTGCTTCATTATTGTAGGCTCTGAACCTAAACCTCAAGGTGTACTCGATGGTGAATCCATCCAGACTACAAAGGATGAGCCCAGCCCCACTTCCGGCGTTGTTAGAGGAACTGTCAAGATGAAGGGTCCACTACGAAAATTGCTCAGGCACCTCCAACTTCGAGGTTTGGTCCAGATTCCCCTAGAGTTTTGTCTCCACAATTAAGTCTGTGAAGGCTTAAGACTTTATGGCCTTTTGAGGATGATACCAGATGTCAAATTCTCCGAGCTCTATAGACCACTTAACCATCATCCCGGAGACATTAGGCTTGTGAAGAACTTGTTACAGCGGCTGATCTATTAAAAAAACAATGGTGCATGCCTGGAAACACCGCTGGAGCTTCTGTGCTGTGATCAGGAGGGTATACACTAATTTTTCTATCAGTTCAAGCCCGTAATTTCACATCATTGAGGATTTTACTGACATAGTACACGGGTTTCTGAACACCCGCTTCTTTTTGGATCAAAACAGAGGCTACTTCCTCCTACCCGGTCGATAAATATAAGAAGAGCTCCTCACCCGTGACAAGTTTGGTCAAAAGTTGAGGAGAACTTAGATATTTCTTTAGATCCTCAAAGGCTCTTTGACAGTCTTCAGTCCAGGCAAAGTCTTTCGTCTTTTTGATGGCTCTGAAGAAAAGGAGGCATTTCTCAGCAAATTTTGACATTAAATGATTGAGCGTCGCTATACACCCCATCAGTTGTTGTACTTCCTTTATCTTCTGAGGGGGGTCATTCCGAGGATAGCATCGATCTTTTCTTGGTTAGCTTTTATTCCTTTTTGGGTGACTCTAAAGCCAAGGAATTTCCTCCGAGTTACTCTAAATGCGCACTTCGCGAGGTTTAACTTCCTCTTGTGATGCTGAAGCACCTTGAATGCCTCCTCTATATCAGAGTTGTGATCTTTGGCCTCAATGCTCTTGACCAACATATCATTCATATAGACCTCCATGTTTCTTCCGATCTATCCATGGAAGATCTTGTTCACCAACTTTTAATAAGTTGCCCTAGTGTTTTTGAGTTTGAAGGGCCATAACCTTGTAACAGTACAACCCTTGTCCTATGATGAAAGATATTTTCTCCTGGTCAGGCTAGTGCACGAAGATCTGGTTATAGCCAGAATAGGCATCCATGAAAGTTAGAAGCTCGTGTCTCGAGGTGGAATGAACTAGCTGATCGATCTGTGGTAAAGGAAAACTATCTTTTAGGCAGGCTTTATTCAGGTTCGTGAAGTTGATGCAGATTCGCCATCTACTATTAGGCTTTATGACCATCACTATGTTGGATACCTAATCGAGGTAATCTGTCTCATAAATGAAGTTAGCTACAAGCAATTTTCCCACTTCTATTTTGATGTCGACTTGCCGCTCGAGGGAGAATGACTTCTTCTTCTGAATAATTGACTTATGGCTCGAGTCCACGTTTATTCAATTCACGATGACCTCGAGCTAATCCTGGGCATATCCGAGGCTGACCATGCAAAAAAAATCTTGATTTTTTTGTAGAAGGGAGAAGAGAGACTTTCCGAGGTCTTCGGGGAGATAAGAGCCAATTCGGACTGTTCGAGAGATGTCTTCACCGAGGGGAACAACAGTTAGCTCCTCCATGAATTGGCTTATTAAGGTTTTTACTAAGGTCTTACATTTAGAGGGGTAAGGCCTTTGTCCTTTTTTTTGCCTCTTACCGCGTTCAGATAACAGAACCTGGAGACCTGTTGGTTTCCTTTGACTTCACCCGCTCCATCGTTAATGGGGAACTTCATCTTCAAATGGTAGGTGGAGACGACCGCCTTTATTTTGTTGAGGGTGGGTTTACCAAGGATTACATTATAGGACGACGGTCGTTTGACTACTAGGAAAGTGTTTGCACAGTGTTAGTCTGTGGGGTCGTCCTTATGGTGACCGGGAGAACTATGCTAACTTCGACGAACATCGAAACTCCCAAGAAGTCGTACAGTAGGGTAGAGATTAGCCATAGTTGACTATCTTTCAACTGCATCTACTGGAAAGTGTCATAGAACAAGATGTTTGTCGATATTCCATTATCTAGATCATTGTTTGTGAAGGAGGTCGTCCGATTCGTCTTTCTTCGCTTATGAGGCCCGTTGACAGATGCCACGGACCTGGTGTTTGCTTTGCTGTTTTGCCTTGAGTTGCCTCTGGCGGCGGGGCCGCTATAGATTGTTTTGATAATCCTAGTTACTGTGACTTCTTGGCCTCTCTGGTTAGGCTCTCTTTGGTTTGGCCTTGGACCCTTTCAGAGAGCTTGATGCTCTCGGTTTGGATTAGAAGGATGCCTAGGGCTTCTCTTGTGTCGGCCTGGCATTCCTCTTTGTAGCGATCCGGTAAACTCCTTCAAGTGGCCTATATTGATGAAGGCCTCAATATGCTATTTTAGGGTGTGATACTTCTCAGTATCGTGCCCATGGCTCCTACAGAACCTACACCACTTGCTCTGATCTCTGTTGAGGTACTGCATTCTCGAGGACCACTAGAGGATTATCCTTTCTTAGAGCTAGATCAGGACATTTGTCTTAGATGCGTTGAGAGAAGTGAAACTCTTAAAACGAGCGAGGGCCTTATACCTGCCATCATGGTGGGGTTTTTGGTTGTCCTGTTGTGAGGGTCGTTGGTATCTTTCCTCTTCTTCTCCGTCTCCCCTTCCCTTTCTCTTCGAAAAGCTTGGTCATCTTCTTATAGCATGTATTTCTTTGCTCAGGCCAAAACCTTATTCATGTCTTTAGGCAATCGCCTGGTGAGCTTGGAGCTGAAGATTTCGGACCTTAGTCCGTTTTTGAACCCCAGCATCTGAACATTGGGATTGAGGTCGGGGATCTCCTAAGAGGCAGCGTTGAACCTTGATATATAGGCCCAAAGCCTCTCTCTTCGGTGTTGAATGATGTTGAACATGCTTTCTGAGGTCTTCTTTGGTCCCTTGCTGCTGAGAAAGTGGGACGCAAAGGCGTAGCTAAGCTCTTTGAAAGTGCCGATGCTTACTGGTTTCAACCGGGAATACCACATACCGATAGCTTTTTCGAGCATAAGAGAAGTACCGATACAACATCATGGTAGTCTTATAATGCTAGAGGTGATCCAAGGGATCTACCAAGCCGTCATAGGGCTTGATTTGCAGCATTTGAAATTTTGGTGGGAGCGGAGCTCCAAGGACTTCTTGTGTGAACGGTGGGTCCTGGATGCTGAGTTCATCCAGGACGTTATGATTTTCGACATTTGAATGCTTCATTGATTTTTTCTTCCATTTTTTCGATCTTTTTGTCTAGGCCGAGGTTGCTTCTAGAGGAGGAGCCTCCTCTGGACTTATTGGTGCGAGGTGGTGAAGACTCCACCATGGAACGATTGTCAATGGGGAGCTTGTGACTAGGAGGGCTGGTTTGTCTGGGGGCGTGGCGAGGAGATGGGGGTGAGGATTGTTGACCCCCTCTCCAGACTTCGACTGTCAGATTCGTCACCAGGCGAGAGAGCTCTAGAAACTATGTTTGAATCATTGGAATAGCAGAATGTGCCGAGGCAGCTCCTTAGAGATTTTCGGGCAAGTTGATCTCATTATAGTAAGGGTGTTTTGTTCTCGGAAGGGTCCGCAAGTCGCAGCCAGTCTTATGCTCGGACATAGCAGGGAACTTCGAGCCAAACCGCTGGCTGTGGGCAATGTTTTGTATGGGTGCGGTGCTGCTCCCGGCGACTCTTTTGCCGGTGTTCCTGGTGGTATTTTTAGACGGCATGGAAATAGATGAGTTTTTTTATATTTCTTCGCTTCTATTGTTTAGCGAGAGATTGTTATTTCCCACAGATGATGCCAATATGTTGATGCCAGAAATCTACTGCGGAGCTGAAGGTCCAATATTCAACGGTTTGCACAAAGAAAGAAAGGTGAACTAAAGAGTCTCCGGAGAAAGGGGGGTGGTACCTTTGGGGACTCTCCGATGCCAATGTTAGTGCGAGGTTTTTGGGAAAATGGAGAGTTGGGATATTAGTGTTCTTAGTGATGAGCTTGAATTTTCAGATGGGATTGGATTCATATAGCTTGGGCCTTTTATAGTGTTTCAAATGTGAGTTAACCACGTGCTCGGGATGGCGCGATCCCGCCTTTCCGGCGAAAGGTCTTGTCACATGTTCAGGGATGACTCAATCCCTGAAATCACGCCTACATTTTTGTGCGAGAGGAGTCCGTGAATGACGATGGCTTCTTCACTTCTCGTCCACATGTTGCCCGGTCATTGGAGGAGAGTTGTCCATGTGTCATCAGACTATTGGAGAGTGAATTATTAACTGTATCTCATATACTCTGTAAATATTTATAAAAAAATCAAACTACATCAAAAATATCTTTTAAATATTCATGAGTTACTCTATGTCGCAATAATTCGTGTAATTTTGGGTCTGGTTTTCAGATAAGGTGCGTTAATGTGGTGGCAATAAAAATAAAAAACCCCATGAAAAAATACGAGCATTGAAATTTTGAAGATATTTTTTATTCTCATTTTCATGGCAATAGAATATTTTCATATCAAATCAACTTTAGATTGTTTTTACAGAGATGAGAAAAGAATAGGTCAGAAAGTTTTCAAGAATCTTATTCCATTGGTGAGTCATTTCCTAAGCATCTAAATTAAGGTAGGCAAATAAATCATTTACACATAGCTAGGTTGAATTGCTTCTATGCAGTCGGTGATAATTGGTCCCGTTAAACAAGAGGATAAGTTAAAAGGTAAACCTACATCCAAATAAATATAAATATAAATATAAATATAAATTTTAATTATTAAGTTAATTGTTTTTATTGTTTTATTATTGTATTTCGTAAATAATTTTTACATTTTATTTGATTCAATAATAACTACTTTAAACTTAATCACTTACAAGTTACAACGATGTAAAAATAAAAAATTATATATAATATTTATATATAAATATATATTCATAATTATAAAATAAAATAATAATATATAAATATTCTAGAGAGTTAATAAAAATATTAAAATATATTGATAATTAATTAATTTAAATTTAAATTATTATATTATTTTTATTATATTAATTAATTAATATTATTTTATTAAAATTTAAAAATATTGTAATGTCTCAAAAAACATATACTCCAACGTCTCAAAACTTACGTTTCGTTTCACTAAAAAAAAAAAAAAAAAAAAACTTCACCCAACACCTCCATCTCCTGAAACAAAACAAAACAAAAAAGTATCTCCCATCACATGCCTAATAAAATTAACGTGCCTCTGAGTTAGAAGAAAAATAAAGAAAGAATGAAATGCTTCCATGTGTTTGATGTTTGTTAATCTGTGAAGAGGATTACAGGAAGAACTAGTAGCACAGAAAAAAGCTAGAAGTTTATCCAACTGAAACTTGGTCAGCTCATGTAACGTTTTAGTGCGTCGGGTTGAGCCCAAACCAAGTATGTTTGGTTTGAAACAGACTTGTCCCAGTCCCGACCTGCATTGAGCTGGCTTGATTACCTCAAGTAGTGGTAATATATTTTTTTTATTCAAGAAAAAATTGCACCAACTAAACACTTTTAAACTATAGGTGTTTAGTATTTAAGTCCCTATGGGTGTGTTTCGTGATTTGGGTAGGATAGGCTAAGAGTAGTTGAATAAAATAGTGGAGAGTAGGGTAAGCTACTTAATGAGTGAGGTTTTACCCTATCTCATGTTTAAATTACACTAATAAAATGTTGAATAGGGTATTGATGAAATAAAATGTCTAAAATGCCCATCCCTTCCTAGAACCTTTTTCATCTCTTTCTGCGTTTTCTACTTCCTATTTTTTTCCCTTTCCCATTTTTTTCCTCTCCTCCGTCAATTTCCTCTTTTTCTTGTTCTTCTTCTACCCTCCTCCTCTTTCCTCTTCTTCTCCTCCTTCTCTTTCTTCCTCCACCTTCTTATTCTTCATCCTTGATCTATAAGTTGTAGACGTCGGTGATGGTGTTTATCGACGATACTGGTGGCGGTACAACTTGGGTTTTCAAGGTTTTGGTCGACAGAGGCTCGCGAAAGTGATGGTGGTGGTGGATCTTCACGGAAATCATTGAAAAAGGCAGATCAGAGGGCTGAGGCTACAAAAGTTTATGGTGATTTTAGCCATTTTACGGTAATTACTCCGCCCTTGAACACCAACGTTGAGAAGATCGAAAAATTTCATTCCAGACTGTGTGCTCCGATTTGGTCAGAGGGGTTTTCCGACACCGGCACCGACGGTGACGATGACGGATGCTTGAAGAACGAATTTGCTTTTGATGTAGATCGTAGGAGACTTCTGATCCTGATGGATTTTCTTGATTTTTTTGGGTGCGGAGTTTCTTGATTTTCTGAGTTTGGATTATGTCGAATCAAATGTTCAATTAATTTGATATTGTTTTATTTTCAGTGTTTGAATTTTTCAGGGTGTGGAGTTGTTTGATTTTTTTTAGGATTTTATGGGTTTCAATTGGGGGATGGTGAATACTAAAAGGATTGAGAAGTAATTGTGCAGACTTACTCGGTGTAGACTGAGCAAGCACTACCCTATTCAGTGCAAAATTTTGCACCAAACATAAGATAGGAAAGGGTAAGAGTCTTTCTCTTTTTACTTTTTACTTTTTACTTTTTACTTTTTACTTTTTACTTTATTCAGTGCAAAATTTTAAGCCAATAACAAAATAGGATAGGGTAAGAGTCTTACTCATCTTTTACCCAACCACCGTACCAAACATGGCATGTCAAAGCTAACCTAAGCTATATACGAATTTGGCATCTCAAGTCCTTAGACTTTCAATTTGTTGTAATATTTAATTTTTTTGAGTTTTATTTATCAATGAAATTATTTTAAAAGTTTAATAATACAAAAAATTTAATCTTAATTTTTTTGTATACACGTAAATATTATAAACAAAGAATGTAATCTTAATTTTTTTGTATACACATAAATATTATATAATATAATGTGAGAAAAAATATAAAATTTTATTGAGTACTGGAAGTATTTTATATTTTTTTCATTGTTAAAATAAAACCATAAAAAAATAAAGTGTGAGATTATTTTACTCTCTATACTTCTAATCTCTTCAATTTAATATATTAACTTTTAGAATCAATCAAACCACTCCATTCCAATGAAAATTTCATCAAGGTACTGAAAATAATCTCGCTCGTGAAGTGGATGGGCATCAAAAACTTATATGTATGTTATCTTATGTGATGTTTACTTAGATTTTTTTTTTTTGAAGTACTTGATTGAAATTTTCACTAGAATGAAGTAATTTAATTTATTTGAAAGTTGATGCATCAAATTAAAGCAATTGGAAGTATAACGAGTAAAATAATTTCACCCCCAAATTAGAGGGAGTAAATTCATAATTTAGCCTTCAAATGGTTTCAAAAGTTTATTACACTACAAGAAAAAGAGGTATAACCAATGGATAGAATTCGTCGGTGATACACCTTAATCCGTTAGTAATAGTCATCATCGACAAATTCCTGTCAGTGATGAGCTCGTCAGTGATAACCTCCTTGGTGATAATAATCACCTCCTTGGTGATAATAATAGTAGTCTTCGACGTACCAAAAATCTGTCGAAGAAAATAGTATCTCTGATGGATTTCAATGACAGATTTTTGTCAGTAATACTTTAAAAAAAATTATTATTCGTCGTTTTTAATAAATAAAAAAGGGTAAATTACAGTTTCATACACGAGTTTAGGAGGTAATTACAGAAACATACATGTGGTATTGGAAATGACTGTTTAATACCTGAGGTTTGTAGGTTATATTACAGAAATATACTTCCGTTAGTAATCTCATTAGTCAAACGTCAGAATTTTGATCAAATGTCAGGTCACTTCATGTTTTTTTTTTTTAAAACCTCTAAATACCCCTTAAATGACCTAGGCCACGTCATAAAAAAGGATTAAAATAAAAACCAAATGATTCTTTGAATTAAACCATCTTCTTCCCAATTGATTCGTTACAAAATATCCTTTGTCTTCCCTAATTTTTTCCCACAAACCAAACAGAAAAGAAAGAATAAAAAGAAAGAAGATTCATTGAAGATTGAACAGAAATTTGGAGGCCAAATTACGCGTTCTATGCAAGAAGATGAGCAGGAAAGAAAAGAAGAAGAAGAATGGATAGTTAAGGTCTTTGTATCTTCCTCTTCTACACCACCCAAAAACGCTTTGTTGTTGACCAGATGTAGATCTGCACCGTACAGATCTTCATCATTAGCTAGTAGATTCTAGGGATCACCTCTTGCCAGTGAAGAAGAAGATAAACAAAAAACAGACATATGGAGCAGAGAAGAAGACGAGAATCCCACATCGGAAAGAATGTCCATTTCCAGAGATCCGGATCAGAATTCAAGAACTGGTGTAAAAACTGAGAGAAAGTTCAGTTTCTTCAAAGAATTTGGAGGTTCAATTAAAGAAAACATTGAAAAGTCTGTAAAAATTGAAGGACTAAAAATAGAGCTATTAAGTTAGCCTCTGATACTAACAAGGTGTAAATTAGAGTCAGTGAGAACCGGAGAAAAGCTCGATCTAGAGATAAGTTTTTGAAAGAAGTGAAGGTTGAGTTTCACATGATTAATTAATGTTTTTTCTTACTCTCTTTTTTATATTTTTCTTTGCTTTATTTTTCTTAGCATTTTTTTGGTAACTGGATTTAGAATATAGTTTTTGGAAGTATTTTTTGAAATCATTTTGTTAATTTCACATCTGGAGCTATATGAGAGAATCTCTATGGCTCTTTGGTAATATGAAAAGCTATTGATCGTACACTAAAAGATGATGAAACAATAAAATTGTTTTGCTTAATCTTCTCTGTCACTGCTCATGGGCACTTGTGTTTATTACTATGTTTAGTATTCCCATTAAATTAACTTTTGCTCGTAAAACAACTCTTATATTTGGCTTATAAATTAACAATGACAAATTAACGCATTGAACAACAGCAAAATCGGCCAAAAAAAAAAAGTGAAGCTAAAGACATTTCCCATTCAAAAATACATGTTACATTTTATTTCAAAAAGGTTCACTGATGGGTATATGCGAGCGATAAAGAGACAACGAGGAATGAGAGAAAGTGGGTTTCAAGGGAGATTAAAAAATAAAGTAGAAAGTGTCTTTTTTCATCAACTGCCACAAAAAAACATGAGCTCTTCTCTCATTGTTTTTTTCTCTCTAAACACCCTATTACACATTTTTCTCCGATCCCAAACAGAAATTGGTGGCTCAATGTGACGAAATTTGAGATTTAGAGTTTAAATTTGGGGGTTTTGGTTATGTTTCTCTGCTAATGGAAGAGAGAGAATGGGGAGAAGAGAGAGAAGGGGATGAAATAGAAAACTGATTAGGGTAAGTTCATCAGCTTTAATTTACATAAGGGTAATCTGGATAATTCTCATGTTTCGTTAGGATTTAATAAATTCTGTGAAGTCAAATTTCTGACAGATATGAAACTGTTATTTCCAATACCATAGGTATATTTTTATAATTACACCCTAAACTCAGGTATGAAATTGTAATTTACCCTAAAAATAATTATCACCAACAAAAAAATTCGTCAATGATAATAGCTGACAATTGACTGTCACTGTGGTAATCGACTCTCCTTTTGTACATAGCCAACTATCCTTTAAATATTTGAAAATTTTATTTTATTTTTAATTATTATCATTAACAGACTCATCTGTCAATGATGATTTTATTTTTTAATTTTTCTCTATTTAAAACATGTTCAAAAAGCATTCATAACTAAATAACCACATCATAAAGTACTAATAATATTAATAACAAAATTATTTAGAAAATAAAAATTAAATTCGTTTCAATAATACATTAATATACTTAAATTTGATACAACGTTTTGTCTTAAAAAAATCATGAGTCCGACAAGTCCAAGCTATCATCGTCTCGAGGCTCAACATCAGCCGAAACTGTAGGATCCTATAGAACAAAACCAAATTCATAAGATATATATTCGTTATATATATATATATATATATATATATATATATATATATATATATATATATATATATAAATGAATATGAAAATTAATAGCGTTTAAAAGTTTTAAACCTGTACTATTTAATGCAACCAAAACTAACGATCCGAAATGGATACCGTTTGTTTCCACGAGTCATATTCAACTCCACGAACGTATCAGTACCCCCAAGTTGTCCACTACACTGGTATTTCACATGTTTTGACTAAAAACCGCTAAGTGTTGAACTTTCTATGCCTAAAACCCACACTTTTCCTAACTGACTACTCGAAATGGATCATGTTTGTTCCTACGAGTCACGTTCGACTCCACGAATATGTCGGTACCCCTGACTCATCCATTACACTAGTATTTCAAATTTTTGACATAAAACCTCTAAGTGTTGAACACTTGAAATTTCATAGCCTAAAACAAAAAGTTTTACTAATCAGCAATTCAAAATGGATCTCGTTCATTCCTACGAGTCATATTCGACTCCACGGATGTGCTGGTACCCTTGACTTGTCCATTACACTAGTATTTCAAATTTTTGGCCTAAAAACCACTTATAAGTGTTGAACTTTCATATCCTAAAACCCACACTTTAGCTAAACATAGATCTGAAATGGATCCCGTTTGTTCCCACAAGTCATGTCCGACTACATAAACGTGCTGGTACCTCTGGCTCGTCCATTATACTAGTATTTCACATTTTTGGCATAAAAAACCGCTAAGTGTTTAATTTTCATAGAATAAATCCCTTACTTTTATTAATCGACGATCCAAAATGGATCTCGTTTATTCTCACGAGTCACATTCGACTCCACGGACATGACAGTATCTCCGACTCGTCCGCTTCACGAGTATTTCACATTTTTTGCCTAAAAATTGCTAAGTTTTGAACTTTCATAGCCTAAAATACATACTTTTGCTAACTGATTATCCGAAATGGATCTTGTTTGTTCCCACGAGTCACGTTCAACTCCACGGACGTGCTGGTAACCCCGACTCGTCCATTACACTAGTATTTCACATTTTTAGCCTAAAAACCTCTAAGTGTTTAACTTTCACAGATTAAAATCCATACTTTTGCTAATTGGTGATCTAAAATGGATTTTTTTTGTTCTCACGAGTCATATTCGACTCCATGGACATAGCAGTACCCCTGGCTCGTCCATTTAATGAGTATTTCAAAATTTTTTTGCCTAAAAATTGCTAAGTGTTGAACTTTTGTAGCCTAAAACACACACTTTTGCTAACTAATGATCCGAAATGGATCTTGTTTGTTTCCACGGGTCACGTTCGACTCCACGGATTTGTCGGTAACCCTAGCTTGTCCATTACATGAGTATTTCATATTTTTGGCCTAAAAACTGCTAAATGTTAAACTTTTATAGCCTAAAACCCACACTTTTGCTAACCAACGATATGAAATGGACCTAGTTTATTCCCACGAGTCATGTTCAAGTCCACAAACATGTTAGTACCCCTATTTCATCCATTATATGAGTATTTCACATTTTTAGCTTAAAAACTGCTTAGTGTTGAACTTTTAAAGCCTTAGACCCACACTTTTACTAACCGGCGATCTAAATGGATCATGTTTGTTCCCACGAGTCACTTCGACTCCATGGACATGCAAGTACCCTAGACTCGTCCATTACACGAGTATTTCACATTTTTGGCCTAAAAACAATTAACTAACGAACTTTCATAGCCTAAAACTAACACTTTTGCAAACCTTGATCCTAAATGGATCTCGCTTGATCCTACGAGTCATATTTGACTCAATGGATGTGTCAACATCCCTGTCTCGTCCATTACATGAGTATTTTACATTTTTAGCTTAAAAACCACTAAGTGTTGAAGTTTCGTAGTCTAGAATCCAAACTTTTACTAACTGCCAATCTGAAATGGATCATGTTTGTTCCCATAAGTCACGTTCGAGTCCCCGAACGTGCCGGTACCCCCCGACTCGTCTATTTCACATTGTTGGCCTAAAAACCACTAAATGTTCAACTTTCATAGCCTAAAACCCGTACTTTTTCTAATTGGCGATCCAAAATTGATCCCATTTATTCCCCCGAGTCATGTTCGAATCCACGGACGTTTCAGAACCCCCAAATTGTCCATTACACAAGTATTTCACATTTTTGGCCTAAAATTGCTAAGTGTTTAACCTTCATAGCCTAAAACCCTCACTTTTGATAATCAGCGATCCAAAATGGATATCATTTGTTCCCATAAGTCACGTTGGACTCCACAGATGTGCTAGTACACCCCTGGCTCGTCCATTACATGAGTATTTCACATTTTTAGTCTAAAAACCGCTAAGTGTTGAACTTTCAAAGCCTTAGACCCACACTTTTACTAACCGGGGATCTGAATGGATCATGTTTGTTCCCACGAGTCACTTCGACTCCACGGATATGCAAGTACCCTAGACTCGTCCATTACACGAGTATTTCACATTTTTGGCCTAAAAACAATTAACTAACGAACTTTCATAGCCTAAAACTAACACTTTTGCAAACCTTGATCCGAAATGGATCTCACTTGATCCTGCGAGTCATATTTGACTCAATGGATGTGTCAACATCCCTGTCTTGTCCATTACATGAGTATTTTACATTTTTAGCTTAAAAACCACTAAGTGTTGAAGTTTCGTAGTCTAAAATCCAAACTTTTACTAACTGCCGATCTGAAATGGATCATATTTGTTCCCACAAGTCACGTTCGAGTCCCCGAACGTGCCAGTACCCCCGACTCGTCTATTTCACGTTGTTGGCCTAAAAACACTAAATGTTCAACTTTCATAGCCTAAAACCCGTACTTTTTCTAATTCGCGATCCAAAATTGATCCCATTTATTCCCCCGAGTCATATTCGAATCCATGGACGTTTCAGAACCCCCAAATTGTCCATTACACAAGTATTTCACATTTTTGGCCTAAAAATTGCTAAGTGTTTAACTTTCATAGCCTAAAACCGTCACTTTTGATAATCAGCAATCCAAAATGGATATCATTTGTTCCCATAAGTCACGTTGGACTCCACAGATGTGCTAGTGCACCCCTGGCTCGTCCATTAGACGAGTATTTCACATTTTTAGTCTAAAAACCGCTAAGTATTGAACTTTCATAGCCTAAAACCCATACTTTTGCTAACCAACGATTCAAAATGGATTCCATTTGTTCCTACGGGTCACGTTCGAGCCCACAGACGTATTGGTACCCTTAGCTCGTCCATTACCCAAGAATTTCATATTTTTGACCTAAAAGCTACTACGTGTTGAAATTTCATAGCCTAAAACCCATACTTTTGCTAACAGGAGATTCAAAATAGATCATGTTTGTTCCCACTAGTTTGACTCCACGGACGTGTTGATACCCCCGGCTCATCCATTACATGAGTGTTTTATATTTTTTCCTCTAATAACTGTTAAGTGTTGAACTTTATTTAAAATTATTTACTTACACTCGGTGGTGTAGGTGGAACTATCTCGCTATGTGACACCTAAAAGTGCTACATCATTTACTGCATCTACTCTTGCATCATTAGTCTCATTTTCTAGTGCATCATCTACTATTATTGCTGCTACATTTGTTGCTCCATGATCTGGACACATGATTGCAGCTCTTCCCTTTTTTGCCTCTCTTGCTCCAGTTCTTGTTGCATCATTCTCACATCGAAGAACAATGTAAAATGTGATGAGGTGGATCTGGACAACAAACTGGATCCTAGAGAACCACTAGCAAAAATTTGACTGTTAAACATCCCACTGAACCATAAAATCGTCTCTTCTTGATCCCACCAAATGTCTTTACATAATCCTCGGTATCGATCTTAGCTTGGGAGGATGAATCAAATTCCCCATGAGTATTTTCTCGTATGCTCTGATCATATGCTTCCTACAATATAAAAAATGCATGTAGTCAATATATAATCCTTTTTCTCCCAAAGAATATTAATAACAAAAGTTATTTTTCTCATAAGAAAAAAGTATATTATACATACAACAGTCTCCCGTGCCCTCTGATCAACATATTTATCTGTATCTGAATGCTTATAGATCCTATTAAAGACCTCAATAGGAGTAGCTTGTCTACCTAAATTTTGGGACTGCACATTGCAAATTGTTAATAAAAATTAATTTAACTTAATGCACATAATTATCTATCTATATATAAGTGTAGAGAAATAGAGAAATAGAGAAACCATATCAACAGCTTTGCGTGAATGTTTATACTAATAGGTCCTCTTACATGATAGACACACCAATCATCTCTTAACTGCCTATTCTCAAATGCCGACTTGGAGCGGTGAGTCCATATATCTCTTTCCCACATCTGCACCAAAGTGTCCCAATAATCCCCTCAAATGTCATGACCTCTCTTCCCATCTTCTTCACTCATCCACCTGATCCATGTTGCTTTGTCTAAGCCCCTCGCTTTTGTACATTGGTCTTGCAAATCATTCATCCAATCATTGTGACAAGTCAATAATTTTGTTGTGGACCAATCTCGTAACTACCACATCTTCTGTATTCGCAAACGTATATCGCTCCTGAAAAAGCAACCAAAAGATGATTACTAGCCAATTATTTATATAAAGTAAATGCATCTAATACATAATAGTTCGGTTGAATATAGAACACATAGTGAACATGAAACAAATAAATGAGGGAAAAGCTTACCAAGAAATGTTAAAAAATAGAATTACGAGTCTCCAAGTAGAAGTTAAAATATGAGTTTTATGGTCCACCCATATGCTTATTCACTTGGACGATAATATTGTTTGACACATGTTTGTCCCCTGAAATTTACTACATCCATATCATTAATTGTATTAATCGATGTATGTTATAGCTACCATAAAATAACTTGCTATAAACAGATATACAACATCTATCGTTAAAAATGGTGAGCATAATCTTGTGTAGGAATATAATTCTCTTTATTAGGCCCTCTCCCATGACGCTTCATAAGAGCAGCCTTAGAAGACCCTTTTGTCCCAATATATGAGAATGTATCTTGATATTTTATATAATACGCAATTTAACAAATAAATTAACAGAGTGAGAAATAATATAAGAACAATACAAAAGTTAACGTTTTGTTACCAGTCGATGAGGCAGGTTGACCCTCCGTGTCAATGGCATGAGTAGTCTCAAGAGGATCCCTACCATCAGATCCTTTACGTCCACTCTTACCTCTCGAGATCTTATTTTGCAAAAAAAAAAAAAAAAAAAAGAAACAAGAATGCATGCAATTTATAAAAATTGTTTAAAAGTAGCTCATACAAATCATAATAAACAATTCATATAATGTATACAATTTATTAATCATACAAATCATATAATTCTCAACATCTATGAATAAAACTGATCATACCATTCACTAATCGAGATCCATGTTAGTACTATAGTTGTTATCTTCTTCTTCTTCTTCTCCTCCTCCTCCTCTTTTTTCATTTATGGGAGCAGGTATATCTGATGGATTTACTTCTTCCATTACCATCAACATCATAAAGGATGCTCGACATGTCTAGATTATCATCTAGAACTACTTAGCTTAGAACGGTTGGTTCATCCTCTTAGAAGTATCTGCAACTATAGACATTATATTGTCATTTGCATCTTCATACAAAGGAAAATCAACATGGTCTCTAGCCTTGGTTTTACATACTTCCCATCAATCATTTTTTTTCTCTTACTGGAAGGGTAAGTGCAGTAGTAAACTTGTATTGCTTGCGATGCCAACTCAAATGACTCATCTGAATTAAGCCATGATTTTATGCTTAATATCTATGAGACAGTGTTAGTCTACTTGAATTCCATTCTCAGAATCAAGCCAATGGCATTTAAATAATACAACAGTGGTTTTAATCTTTATATATTGGAGCTCTACAACTTCTATCAACATCTCATAGAAGTCACGTTCATATTTATCGTAACAACTACTTTTCATAAGCACACCACTGTTTATTGTTTTCTTATATTTTCCATACTATTGGGTGTGAAAATTGTATCTGGGATTACACTTCACATGCTTCATCGGACTAAGTCCTATCCCTCGTATACGCTTATCAATTATTTTATCTTTAGTGGCCTATAAATTTGAAATTTATTACTTATAATATATATTAACAAAATTTATAATATATCATGTGGTATGACTTATAAGATCATGAAGTCATTTTGCGAAGTTGTTCTCACGAAGCTTCTCAATTTGTTCATCAATTATGTCTTATGGCTTACTTCTCAAGAACTCATCATATTGTCTACAACAATGATGATGATGATGATGATGATGTAATTAGTGTCTAATATATATATATATATATATATATATATATATATATATATATGTGTGTGTGTGTGTGTGTGTGTGTGTGTATGTGTGTGTGTGGTATGAGAATGTTAGATATAAAACATAATCCACAACTCACTCCACATATGGCACAATCTCATCGCAATTCAAGAGAATGTATATCTCTTCAGCCTTAATCTCATTGTCATCTAAGTCTCTAGTAGTCTCACGACCAAAAGCACGATCTGGATAGTAGAAAATAGATAGGCACTATTTTTTATCCACATTTCCCCCATCATTGTTGCGACCGACTCAATTTAATTTTGTTTGAACATTTGGCTCAAAATATTCATAGCAAAAATTAGAGATCTCTTGTGTAATGTATGCTTAAAAAATGGAACCTTCAACTCACACTTTATTATGAGCCCTTTTCTTTATGCTATATATATACGTGTGTTGAGTATTTGATTTTAATAATGACAAAACACTACTCTAATGGCACTAATAGTTTTACCCAAGTGTTTAAGTGGTAAAAGCATTCAGTATGGAAACATGATGCAAAAACTCAACGCAATTCAGACATCAAAACAAGATAGAAGATCTAGAATACGCATTAAGGTAATTGAAACAATTTTAAATCTCTTATGTCCAATTACATAGCTTGATCTGTGGCTCAATTTACAAAAGACTTTCACAAAACTAACAATACAAAAGTTTCTAAGTCAAAAACTATTTTTGAAAAGGAAAACTAGGTTGAAGGACAACCCAGTTGACTTAGTCCATATACCAGTCGATTGCGATATAGGATAGAAAGTTCCCAGTTGACTGGTGTTGAGGACCCAATTGACTGGTAACTTCACCCAGTCGACTAGTACAAGGACCCAGTCGACTGGTAATTCGAAAATATGACTGTTTGAGACGTAGGACTTGAGTATTTAATACCCTAAACCTACCAAGTCAGTGTCAAACGGCCATTTTGATTCAAGGCTATATAAACCCACTTCAATGAGCAATTAAAACAGCAAGAGAATACATTGAATTCACAAGATAACTCATTAATCTTTGAAAAATTTATTGTTGAGCCATTCATCAAGCTTGTTCTTGAAAGAGAGATATTATTCATTTGTAAAAGCACTTATTGCTGCCATTTACTTTACAGCAGATTTCATTTATTGTAAAGGGAAATAGTTGGTGTAACTCTTAGAGTGTTAGTATTAAACATTTCATTGTAGCTTCCATGAGGAAGAGATCGGTTGTAAGGTTTGTGTAACACCCGTGAAGTTGTACGACTAAAGTTTTAGTGGATTACTTCAAGAA
Organism: Bretschneidera sinensis; assembly: GCA_023935145.1. NCBI lineage: Eukaryota > Viridiplantae > Streptophyta > Magnoliopsida > Brassicales > Akaniaceae > Bretschneidera > Bretschneidera sinensis. Next base: position 44,256,114 of record CM043703.1, read on the forward strand.
GGTTCCTTGAAGAGAGTGGACGTAGGGTCGAAAGGAATCCGATATTGTCGAACCACTATAAATTAAGTTTGCATTTTCTCTTCCTTAAACTCTTTTACTTTCAAGCATATTATTTGATTGTGTGCTTTGTGCATTTAACTATTTAAAAACTTGCAAAGTAATTAGCAAAAGTTTTTAAAACCCAATTCACTCCCCCTCTTGGGTTTGAACCTCAGTTTACAATTAGTATCAGAGCTTCGTACTCAATTTCAGGCTTAATATCCTTGAGTTGATCCGATGGCATCAAATAGCTATACCGAAGGGCATTCCTATACTAGGCCTTATTTTTTCAATGGCTCTAACTATAACTATTGGAAAAATAGAATGAAAATCTTTGTTGAAGGACAAGATTACAATCTATGGAGAGTCATTGAAGAAGGACCTAAAATTCCTACAAAGGAAAAAATCATTGGAGAGATCAATTATACAATACCTAAACTCAAAACTGAGTTTAGTGAAGAGGATTGTAGAATAATGTCTCTAAACAGTAGAGCAACTAGCATGCTATATTGTGCTTTAAATATAGCTTAATACAATAAAATTTATGCATGTGTTACAGCTAAAGAAATTTAGGGCAAATTACAATTTACATATGAAGGCACTAGCGAAGTTGAAAAATAAAAAATCTATATGCTACTGTCCAAATGTGAATATTTCAAGATGTCTCCAAATGAAACTATTTATCAAATGCACTCACGTTTTACTACCATTGTTAACGGTTTAAAGCTTCTTGGTAGGAACATTGAGGAATTTGAACTAATGAGGAAGATCTTAAGGTATTTTCCATCCACTTGAAAAACAAATAAGATGGTCATTACGGAGGCCACGGATCTCGACAAACTAGATGTCGAAACTCTTATTCGATCATTATTGACCGTCAAGATGGAAGAAATGAATCTCAATGTCAATGATGATGAGAAGAAGAAAAAATTGATGGCTCTCAAAGCCTCTACGAGCAACAAAGATGAAGAAAAAGAAGAAGAGGTTGAGTGCAGCGAAGAAGATGGTGAGATGGCTCTAATCACAAAAAGGTTTCACAAGTTCTTGAAAAAGAGCAAGAAACCTTACACAAGGGATTCCACTCCAAAAAGGGAACCTCTTGTGTGTTATGGTTGAAAGAAGCTCGGTCACATCAAGGCTCATTTTACAATAACGAGCAAACCATATAAAAGCTTAAAAAAAAAAGGCATAATTGCAACCACATGGAGTGATGACGAAGAAGAAGAATCTTCAGACAATGAGGTCGAATACGAGGATATTTCTAACCTATACTTGATGGCAATCGACGACAAAAATGAGGTATCAAATTCTTCCCCTTCTAATAAAAACTTGGTTAGTAGTAGTGAAGAGTTAATTGAAGTTATAAATGAGATTTATGAAGAATTAAAGAAATTTGATTCTAGGAATACCATACTCAAAAAGGAAGTCTCATCTCTTTCCAAAGAGATGGAAGGCTTAAAGGAAGAAAAAGAAAAACCATCTTCCATGCTTTATGATTCTTCACAAGACTTTCAAAAAAAATGAAAATGAAAATTTAAAGAAGAAAATATTGGAATTGAATAGCACCATATCTAGACTTATGCTTGGAAAAGAAAAGCTTGAAGTGTTATCTAGCTAAAGATTGAATGGAGGAAAATCCAACTTGGGTTATTCTCCATTGGGCAAGCAAAAGACAAAAAAAGAATTCTTTCATGAAAACAACATGTTTGAATGAAGCCTCCACTTCCAAGACCTCTGGAAAGATTAAAAGTACTCCTTCAATATATGCTAGTAGGTCTAAGAATGCAAATTTAAATTCTAATGCATATACTAGAATTAAGCATCCTAGAAATACTCATGCTTATATGTATGCTCATGCTAGAAATAATCATTCAAAAATTACATATCATAGGAATAACCATCATATGCATCCTAGAGATAATATGTATACTCATAACTTGCACACTACACATGCACATACTAGGAATCACCATCATGTGTATCCTAGAAATAATATGTATGTTATAATAATACAAGTGCATATCCTAGAAATTATCATCACACATTTCTTAGAGATAACATGAATGTTCATGAGTTTCACAATAGAAACATGTACTTTAGGATTGCTTATCCAATGAACTATAGGCATGCATATTTAGGAAATCCTAGAAATTTTAATAACTATTATCCTAGGATTATGCATAATCAACATGTCTATAATTATAGAGCACCTTAAAATGTTAAGAAAGTATGTGTCCCAAAAGTAACCATATTTTCTAGGACTAACCTCAAAGGACCCAAGAAATTTTGGGTACCTAAGAGTGCAATTGTGTATCCTTATGTAATGTAGATATGTCTCCACACCAAGGAAAAAGGTAACTATTGGTACCTTGATAGTGGATGCTCAAAACACATGACCAGTGATCAAAGCATGTTCAAAGAACTAACTCTAAGGGATGGTAGACATGTCACCATTGGAGATAACACTAAGATAAAGATCTTCAAGCATGGAAAAGTTGGTAATGATTTCTCAACCATTGATCATGTATTATATGCTCAAGGCCTTAAGCCAAATTTGCTTATTATTAGTTGATGAGTGCCAAATATTGCATATTTTGGCCCCTTAATTTACATTTGTTAGCTTAGTAATTTGTTACTTTGAGTTGTTTTTGTTGTTTTACATGTTTACAAGCACTCGTAAAGGAGTTTCACTAAAATTGCCAGAATTGCCTGCACAGATTAGTCATTTTTGTGGATTTTACTGTATTGATTCAGAAAGAACCAGCAGATGAGCCATTTTTTTCTTGGAAAGATCCAGATGTCTATTTTCTGAGGAATTTTATGGCTTATAAAAATGATTTTTCTAGAGAAATTTATGGCAGTTTTAGTAGACAAAGGTTAGGCTGTGTGTGATTTCAGCATGGCATATCAGTCATTTTTGTGGATTTTACTGTATTGATTCAGGAAGAACCAAGAGATGGGCTATATATTCTTGGAAAGATCCGGATTTCTATTTTCTGAAGAATTTACGACTTGTAAAAATGATTTTTCTAGAGAAAGTTATGGTAGTTTTAGTAGACAAAGGTCAGACAGTGCACCATACTACGCTCGAGCGCACAAGACTATGATCGAGCGCACTCGGGCAGTATCCCATATCGAATTTGAAATACATTGCACTCTTAAGTTTCCCTAAAGTAATTGGTATGCAATCCGGAGGACTTCTGCTAGCATTCTGGTGGATCTTGAAGGCTTTGCTACCACGAGGGGAAGTGCCGCCAAACAGCGAGTTGAATTTCTCCCAATGTATAGTCAGTTTTAATTTTTTTTTTTTTAGTTTTAAAGTTTAATGTTTAGAACTTTTATTGTGAGCTTTAGTTTCATAATTATGAGAGGCTAAAATCTTCATCTAAGGTTGAAGATGAAGCCTCGCCATTGTTTGGTATAATATTTTCAGATTTGTTCATACAATTCTGATATTTTTAGTATAAATGCTCTATTCAATTATTTGAGTAAAATCTTATGATTGATTGCTTTTAAATTGTTAAATTGGATATTCCTTGTGTTTCATCTGTCGGATACGACGGATCACTCAAATTAGATTGGATATCCATTGTGATTTGTGAATTAAACGGATACATTGGATGGTTTTGGTTTAGTCTCGCCGTGATTTGTATAATGGTGGATTCATTGAATGATTTGATAGATTATTTTTATATAGAACATGAAGATATATGCTTTACTTTGGTGGGATGGATTCAGAAAACCTTAGTAAAAATCAGTTGTTTTAAAATTAATTTAGTTTAGTTTATATTTCTTTGCAAGATACAATCCAAAATTTGAAACTAGGTTAAAATAGGGTTAGTTTAGATAAAAATATATTTTCACAACGCAATTCTTTGTGGATTCGACCTCGTACTTGCACAACACTATATTGCAAACGATTTGTGCGCTTGTAGGTATTGTGTTTGCTATTTTCGCATTTATTGTATTTTATTTTATTTATTTTATTCTGTTGTTTATGCTAGTTAGTTTATTTCATTGTTTTTTGTTTGGTGTATGCTTGGTCGGAGATCCATGAACTTAGAATCGATACCTTTAGATCCCGAAATAGAAAGAACTCTTAGGAGACAGAAGATAGCACTAGTTGAAAGAGAGACAATTGAGATAGGGGACAATTTGAGGATTGCCAATCAACCGGAGAATGGAGAGCAACCTAGAGCTTGGAACGTGGACTTCACTACATTCCTTAGGGATTTGTTCGCACCGGTTGTGACTAACTCCCCGTCCTGTATAGTGTTGCCACCAACAGATGCTACCTATTTTAATCTAAAGCCACATCTTATCCAGCTTCTACCTTTATTTCATGGCTTGGATCTTGAAAATCCTTACAGCTATGTGAAGAAGTTCAAAGATATTTGTGCCACATTCAAGTTCCAGAACTTCTTTGATGAGTCGGTCCATCTTAGACTTTTCTTTTTTTCTCTTCACGATAAAGCTAGGTCATGGTTGGATTCCAACACACTCGGGTCTATTACATCTTGGGAAAGCTTGTTGAGTAAGTTCTATAACAAGTTTTTCCCAATGTCTAGAGTGAATAAGTGCCGAAAGGAGATTAGTTCTTTCACTCAGGAGGAGGATGAGAACTTTTCTAAGAGTTGGGAGTGTTTCAAAGAGTTACTGATCAGATGCCCTCCACATGGATATGAAAAGTGGTGACTCGTTCAATTCTTCTACCAAGGGTTGACTCAACCCAACCATAGCATGATCGAGTCTATGAATGGGGGGAGGGGGCATTCTTAAGTCTGACGGGGGATGAAGCATACAAAGCATTGGACAAGTTATCCGACAACTTGCAGCAGTGGGATTTTTCAAGCTATCGGGACAAGTCCATTCGTGTTCCTAAGAAAGGAGGCATCTATAAGATTAAGGAGGACACTGACTTGAGGATAAAGATAGATGCTCTCATCAAGAAGGTTGATGCTCTCGCTGTGGGCCAGTCCATTAATACAGCCAATACAGTCAATGTTGATAGCTGTTCCATCTGTGCTAGTCCTACGCATTTAGCATAGAATTGTCCATCTACGCTGGCTTTTGCTGAGTATCCCATGGAACAAATGAACGCTTTCAATGACTATTAGTGGCAATCAAATGGATCTTACTCCGAGACGTACAATCCAGGGTGGCGGAACCACCCTAATTTTTCACGGAAGCAGAACCAACTGATAAATCAGGGAAGAGCCCCTCATCATACTCACAATCAATACCCTCCCGGATTTTCTCCACCAGTTCTAAGTTATGGTCGCTCAGCCCGTCCAACACCATCACCTACTTACCAAGCTCCCACTCAAGCGCCAACATCGGTTTCACAGTCATTAGAGGACACCTTCAAGGATTTCATGAAGATGACCGGCCACTCCATCAGCGAAGTAAGGAGTTTGTAAATAGTAAACATGCAAGAGATTACCAAGCTAGAGAGTCAAATGGATCAAATCGCAAGTCACATGGGTAAAGGAGAGAAGAGAAAGTTCTCCAGTCAACCTGTGCCCAACCCAAAGGAATAATTTGCAGTGGGAAATTCATCGACTCCTACACACGGACAAGAACAAGTGCAGTTGACTACCACATCGAGGTTTAGGAGACAAGTGGACAATCAAGTGGAAGAGAACCCTGCTATGCAGTAAGGGCAAGAAAGTGGCAACAAGGAGAAGAGAGATGCTGAGCTATCTACAGCCACACATACTATTAAGGATCTTCCTGGATCATTTGTACCTAAAGTGCCTTACTCTAAGAGATTACAAGCTCCCAAGAAAGGAGGGTAGTCTGAGGACATTGTGGAGACATGCTTTGCTCAGTTTGGAGAGGATTTGGATTTGGATAAGTTGTTTGAGCAAGCAAATGCTGCTTTGGAGTCTGCTCCTAAGAAGAGTAGTGAGATGGAGGAGACCATAGCACCTGAACCCCCCAAGAAAGAACTTAGGCCTTTACCGGACAATCTTAAGTATAAGTTCCTAGGTTTAGCAGATTCTTTGCCTGTGATTATAGCTTCAGATTTGGTTGGGGCTCAAGAGGAGAAATTAGTGGACATTTTAAGAGAGCACAAGGAAGCTATCGGCTGGACTATTGAGGATATCAAAAGAATCAGCTTATTGGTGGTGATGCCCAAGTTACATTTGGAGGAGAATTCTAAGCCATCGAGGGAGCCACAAAGAAGGTTCAACTCAGCTATGCAAGAGGTTGTGAGGACTAAAGTGATTAAGCTGTTGGATGTAGGGATCATTTAGTCAATCTTTGATAGCGAGTGGGTGAGCTCGATTCATTTCGTACCAAAATGGGCTGGATTGGCGGTAGTGATGAATAAAGACGACAAGTTGGTTCCAACTCGTGTGTAGTCAGGATGAATAGTAAGTATAGACTATCGTAAGTTGAATGCTGCCACAAGGAATGATCATTTTTCACTCCCATTTATTGATTAGATGGTGGAGCGCTTAGTTAGGCACGATTATTAATGCTGGGTCAGGCTGAAGACGTTAAACTTAGTGCTCATGGGAGGCACCCCACAGCATATCCTTTATGTTTGTTTATTATTTTACATATTTCTTGTTACTGTTTTTCTCCAGTGTTTTTTGTTTTCTAACCTTTATTTTTCATGGACAAAGAATACTTCAGATCAAGTTTGGGGGTATGCTATAAGCCATATCAGTCCAGATAGTTCTCCATAACCCAGTTCAGCTCTTTCCATAATATTCACACATTGGGGTCAATGTGTAAATTAAGTTTAGGGGTATGGGAGACACGTTACACACACTTTATCCTAATTTGTTGTTACTTTGTCCTAATTTGTTGTTGTTTTTTCTTCGTGAAGATAAATACATGCTCATGTTATTTTGAAATTTTGGTTGATCTAAACAAGTACTGTGATGTGATGTCATTGGTAAGCTTAAAATCGTGAACACATGATTTGATAATAGAGTTTTAAAACTTTGTTACTTACTTTAGGCATTTGAGAATTCACATGTTTGATCTAATCTGACACGAGCACATTAGCACAAAATCGTGTGAGGTATGACATGTGATTTCAATGTGTATGTTGCCTTGACTTAACTAAAACTGAATGACTTGTAGGATAAACACTTTGGCATAGAAACGTAAAAAAAAAAAGAAATATTTAAAATAATCATCAATAAACTTTTCACTGAGTAACTGGACCTCTTGCCTCAGTCAGCAATGAGTGTTCACATCAAAAGGTGGGAATTTTATTTATAATGATCATTTCGAAACTTTCCACTGAGTAATTGGACCTCTTGCCTCAGTAAGCAGTGAGTGTTCATGTCAAAAAGTGAAAATTTTACTTGGTAGCATTAAAGCCAATTTAGTTTCGTAGCCTTGTTAACTCAAGTTAGTAAGTCCTTAGCGGTATCTTTACACTTAATGCCCTAAAACCATCTGGTTTGGGAGTCGTTGACTCAACACTCGATACATGGGTCAATTAGAAAGCTTAAGGGAACTAAACATAACAGAGCTTTATAATAAAAATAAATAAAACTATACCATCATTGTTCATTTTGATGAGAAATTCTGTGAATCTTGAGACACGGAGGCATTGTACATTGAAGTTATTTGGAAACCTTATCTGTATATGCTAATTCACTTTACACTGATTCAAGCTTGTGATGTCTTAGCCTACCTCTTGTAAGTAATTAGGTTTTAAAATTGCAATTCATTGCAAAGATGAGTTATATCTTTTTAAGCTTGCTTATGAATGAATATCATGGTTTTGAGTGCTTCTTAAATTTTTGGATACCATGAGTGATGAACTTATCTTTGTGTTCTTTGTTTTTCATTTAGTTTTTTATTTTGTTTTGCTAAGGGACTAGCAAAATGTAAGTTTGGAGGTATTTGATAAGTGCCAGATATTGCATATTTTGGCCTCTTAATTTACATTTGTTAGCTTAGGAATTTGTTACTTTGAGTTGTTTTCGTTGTTTTACTTGTTTACAAGCACTTGGAAAGGAGTTTCACTAAAATTGCCAGAATTGCTTGTACAAATCAGTCATTTTTGTGGATTTTACTGTATTGATTAAGGAAGAACCAGGAGATGAGCCATATATTCTTGGAAAGATTCAGATGTCTATTTTCTAAGGAATTTTACGGCTCATAAAAATGATTTTTCTAGAGAAAGTTATGGCAGTTTTAGTAGACAAAGGTCAGGCTATGTGTGATTTCAGTGTGGCAGATCAGTCATTTTTGTGGATTTTACTGTATTGATTCAGGAAGAACCAAGAGATGGGCCATATATTCTTGGAAAGATCCAGATGTCTATTTTCTGAATAATTTTACGTCTTGTAAAAATAATTTTTCTAGAGAAAGTTATGGCAGTTTTAGTAGACAAAGGCCAGACAGTGCACGATGCTGCGCTCGAGCGCACAAGACTGTGATCGAGCGCACTCGGGTAGTATCCCACATCGAATTTGAAATATATTGCCCTCTAGAGTTTCCCTATAAAAGCCCTACCTCACTGAAGCAATTGGTGTGCCATCCAGAGGACTTCTGCTAGCATTCTGGTGGATCTCGAAGGCTTTGCTACCACGAGGGGAAACACCGCCCAACAGCGAGTGAAATTTCTCCCAATGTATAGTCAGTTTTAATTAATTTATTTTTTAATTTTAAAGTTTAATGTTTAGCACTTTTATTGTGAACTTTAGTTTCATAATTACTAGAGGCTAAAATCTTCATCTAAGGTTGAAGATGAAGCCTTGCCATTGTTTGGCATAATATTTTCAAATTTGTTCATACAATTCTAATATTTTTATTATAAATGTTCTGTTCAATTATTTGAGTAAAATCTTTGATTGATTGCTTTTAAATTGTTAAATTGGATATTCATTGTGTTTCATCTGCCGGATACGGTGGATCATTCAAATTAAATTGGATATCCATTGTGATTTGTGAATTAAACAGATACATTGGATGGTTTTGGTTTAGTTTGAGTATTCAACATGATTTGTATAATGGTAGATTTATGGAATGATTTGATAGATTATTTTTATATAGAACATGAAGATATATGCTTTACTTTAGTGGGGTGGATTCAGAAAACCTTAGTATTTTTATCAGTTGTTTTAAAATCAATTTAGTTTAGTTTATATTTCTTTGCAAGATATAATCCAAAATTCGGAACTAGGTTAAAATAGGGTTAATTTAGATAAAAATATTTTTTCACAACGCAATTCCCTGTGAATTCGACCTCGCACTTGCACAACACTATATTGCAAACAACTCGTGCGCTTGCGAATAATTTAAAACTCACAACATTAGTCAACTATGTGACAAAGTAAACAAAGTCATATTTGAAACCTCTTATTGTCTAGTTATAGACATCATGAGTAACAAAATCAAGTTTGTTGGCTATAGATACGAAAATGTCTATATAGTTGATTTAAAATCTTTGCCTTTGGAAAATGAAAAATGTTTTCCTACATTTAGTGAAAACCCATGGCTATAGCATAGAAGACTTGGCCGTGTGAATATGGATTTGCTTAAAATCATTTTAAGAAAAGATTTAGTCATTGGACTTCAAAAAATCAAATTTGAAAAA